>BQNB010048136.1:0-39745 GCA_026074375.1 Tanacetum coccineum
ATTTTCATTAATCTTAAAAATACAAGTACATAAAAGTTACACTACTTGAAAACTTAAAACTTCACTAGACTTAAAAAAAACTACACACTAAAACTCTCTGGTGCTCAATGGCTTTACAAAAGCTTTTATAGAAAACGAGCTAGGGTTTTTCTTTTTTTTGGCCTCTTCTCTTTGTGCTTCTTTGTAGAGACAAATGAGTCTTGTGTGCTTGTTGTGTGTGTAGAAACACAAACCAATCTTGAACCCTTCATTTTTCTTGTTGCCCACTCAAATTGATCTCAACCATTGATCGAATTGAGGGTTTTTGGATTGCCACCGTGGACATTGACTATGTGTGGGGGGGGTTTATGTTAGTGATAGGATTGGAGGTATGTGGGGGAGTCAACGAAGTATGAAAGTGACAGGATGTGGGGTTGGGAGCTTTGGCGGGAAAGGGACCAAGAAGATATACAGTGTTTTAAAACAGGGTGTGGGTTTGTGGGTTTGTCACAAATGGTCCTTCAAGGATATAGGTGTTATTGCAAATTTAGTCCATGTGGTTAATGTAAGATTTAGGAAATGGCAAAAATAGTCCCTCATGGTTATAAAGTCGTTTGCAAAGTTAGTCCTTGTGGAGTACAAGTTTTAACTGTTGGCAGAATTGACCCTTGTAGTATATCTTTGGTGTATTGGCAGTATGAGTCCCTTACAAGTATTTTCTTCATTTTCTTCATTAAATAAGTTAGGGACTTGGCAATTTTGGCCCCTAAACTTATTTTTCTTCACTTATGGCTTCGGGTTTGACTTTGGATTTGTCGGGGTTGACTTTGGTTGACTTTTTCAGACTTGGGCTTTGTCTTGACTTTGTCTTTACCATACTTTTCCATTCCGTGTCCGGTTTTGTCGTTTTGGCTTTGTTTTTCGTCCTTTTCTTAGATATCCGTTCCTGCACAACACAATTAGCAAAACAAGCATATTTTTGGCATTTTAAGTCCGTTTTTGGTTATTTTAGCTTTTTTTTTAAAGGTAAAAGGTATGTGTAATTAAACACATACCAAAAATCCCCCATATTAAGGTATTGCCGTGTTCTCACGCAATGCTATGAAGTAAGCATTTAGGAAACTAAAAATCTCGATCCCCCTTGACTAATAACCTTGAAAAGTAGCTAGGCGTTCATCAAGAGAATTAAAGACTCATAAGTTTTGAAAATCCCCGTCTTTACCATTTTTTATATATACACTTATTCCTACACATCTTTTTGTATTTTTCATTTTTCATATTAATCAACTAACTAGAACGTTTGACTTTCGTTATTTAAGGGATCATAGAACAAGATGCATTTCGATCCGAGAATGCCCCAAAAAGGATAAATTCATCGTTCCTGACTTTTCACTTATTCCAAACCAAGCTTAAAACGAAATCACCGTTAATTATGAGTTAAGATGCTAACACTACTCATATTTGCAACTTGTAAACTTTTCACTCCCGACAATTTATATCTTAAGGTGTATGTGCTATTTTGAATTTCAACCATGGATCAACGTTTTGCAACATTCTATGTTTCACGTTCCACCCGAGAATAATGAGTTTGAAGGCGAGATCATCCCATGTAGCGACTTTCGTCTCGGCACATCCCAACCTTGCGGTTAAGTGACCAGGCTTTTGACACCCCACAGAGACTAGTATCGGGACTCACGGACCTTAGGTTTCAAAAACTCTCAGGTTTTCCGTATATACATAGCTTATAAAATAGAATAGCCAAAGTTCAAAAGCATATTTGAATTTAACAAAAAGAGATCTTTTATTCACACTTAATATTAACCATTACAGCAGTTGTAACCCTCGACCTTTGGGGGGTGGGAGGCTGCAACATCGGTTGTGAGCCGGCAAGATGCAGCAAACTTTTATCAGTCTCGGATTATTATTCTTACTATGGGTTTTCTTTAGAAGGCTGTAACATCGGTTGTGAGCCGGCAAGATGCAGCAAACTTTTATCAACCCACAATTTATTATATTTTTGCATTTTTCATCAAATTTTTTTTTGAAACTGGGAAAACGTCTTTTTGAAAAATTCAAGTATAGATTTGAACTAAGTCTAAAGTTTTTGCTATATACTACATAAAAATTATTGATTTAAGTTTAATTTTCAAAACTAGCACGTATATTAATCAGGTTAGAATCTTATGGGAGAAAAGCGACAAATTTACACACATAGGCTTCTTAAGATTTCCAATAACCTTGTTTAGCATCCAACTCATACTTAACACTATCATTTTTCATTCTTCGCGAATATTCGCGAACGCTTAGTCTAAAAGTTAAGGAACAAGCTAGAGCTCAACACGCTCGATCGAGTCAAAATTTACTCTTATTCTACCCAGCAGGAAAGTCAAAATTGTGACAAAACACTTATTTTATTTTTGAAAATTTTAAATTTTTTTCATTTTTTTTTTTGAAATTTTGGTGGTAAAAAGGATTTACATGATAACAACGGCCTGCAGGCACACTCAAATCGAAAGATCCCCCACCCATACTAAATGGAACATTATCCTCAATGTTTTAACGAAGGGTTTTCTTAAGTAAATCCTAAGCCGTTTATGAATTATGCTTAAAGATAAACGTTAGTCGATAAGATTAGGATATCGGGATTCCCAAATGAAGCTGAGGATTGTGAAGCTCTTGTGATCGAAGGACAAATACCGCGAGCACGAGAGGCTTCAAAAATCCGGGACATCCTGGACAAAACAGCACAAAACACAAAACATGGAAAAGGTAGAGGCAAGCCTCCTCACAACAACTAAACACTTATTCATTACTAAGCTAGCATACTACTACTCACGGATAAACTAAGATAAGCATAGGGTTGCCTCCCATAGAAGCCTTGTTTAGGGTCACAAGCTTGACACCAATTCCTCCCTGAATTTAGTTGTCCTTAGAGGAAGGTTTGGAGGATTTTTTTTCCCCCCCCCCCCGGGATATCCATAGCAGGGATATCACCTCCAAAGTAGTGCTTGAGACGATGACCATTTACTTTAAAGTTTGGCCCGGAGTTTTGGGATAACTCAACGGTGCCATACGGGAAAACTTGAACAATGGTAAATGGTCCTGACCAACGGGACTTCAACTTGCCGGAGAAAATTTTCAATCTTGAGTTAAAGAGGAGGACTTGATCACCGACGTTGAAAACGCGGTTTTGATCTTTCGTCATGAATCCTCTAGTTTTTCCTCTTTAGTAGATCAAAGAATTTTCATAGGCTTGTAATTCACCAGTTCACTTAATTCATTGAGTTGAACTTTGCGTTGATCACCCCGGTTTTGAGATCAAAGTTTCAATGTTTAGAAAGGGCCCAAAAGCTATAATGTTCCAACTCAATCGGTAGATGACATGCCTTTCCATATACAAGCTTGTATGGAGTACACCCGATTGGTGTTTTGTACGCTGTACGGAAGGCCCAGAGAGCATCAATCCAGTTTGGTCTGACCAAGAGGCACGATTTTCTGCTCCACTGACCTTTTAAGAATTCATATTTTAAAAACCTGATTCGATACTGCAACCTGCCCACTTTAAAATTGTCTGGGGGTGATATGCGGTTGGAGAGACGATGAGTAACATCAAATTAAGCATAAGACCTTTGCAAAATGGTCATTGTAAAAATGTGTTCCACATCACTGATGAGCACGGGGAGCACCTGAATCTGCAAAGTAGAGAATTTAAGAAATTTGCAAACATACTCGGGCATACGTTGGTGGAGAGCGCCTTTTGCTCACCCATTTTGACAAATATCGACAGCCACAAGTATGTATTTGTTTGCATTTAGAATAGGGAACGGTCCCATGAAGTCGAATGCCCCAGAACGTCAAAGAATTTCACAAACTTGATGGAATTTTTGAGGCATCTCATCTCCTTTGTGAAATTTTTACCTTGTCGTTGGCACGAGTCGCAATTTTTAACACAACTCGTGGGCATCTTAATAATTGAAGGCCAAAAGAATCCGGCATCAAAGACCTTTTGGCAGTGAGATTTTGCACCGTGTGATGTCCCCCGGTGGGATCCCATTGTGGCAAGCTTTGAGTATGTCGAGAGCTTCTTTGCCGTGCACACACCGCCAGATCCATTGATCCGTACAGACTTAGAACAAGAGGGGTCATCCCAGAAGTAATGTTTGACATCTTTGAAAAACTTGTTTTTCTGTTGGATGACATTCCCTTGACAATGAAGTTCCCCGCATGGTAATTTGCGAAATCTGCAAACCATGGGGTACAACAACATGAGAGCAACCAATCCAAAGAGTTCCCGAGAGGAAATGTTTCCCGTGATTTCCTTGTCTCGAGTTTATTCTTGATGAGGGTTCTCAAGTCTGGAAAGATGATCGCGGCCAGATTCTCTGCTCCTTTTTTGTCTGGATGACAACATCGATTTCTTGAAGCAAAAGGACCACCGCACTCATCTTGGCTAGCATCCTTCTTAGCGGAAATACTTTAATATCAAATGGTCGGTATACACTATGCTCTTAGACAAAACAAGATATGACCGAAATTTCTCAAAAGCGTACACTACGGCAAGTAATTCTTTTTTGGTCGTAGTGTAGTGTGCTTGAGCTTCATCATGGTTTTGTCTGGCATAGTGAATTGGTTGGAAATGCTTGTTTTTTCGGTGGCCCACGGACCTGCCCCAATTGCAAAATCACTTGCATCACACATTAGTTCGAAGGGCAAGTCCTAGTCGGGAGTAATCAAAATCGGAGCTTCAGTCAATTTTCTTTTAAGTGTATTAAATGATTCAATACACTATTTTGAGAAGAAAAATAGAGTCTCTTTTTCAAGCAGGTGAGTCATTGGGCGGGATATTTTATGAGAAGTACTTGTATAACCAGTCGGCAAAAACCGGTGGTGCCCAAGAAAACTTCGGACACCTTTCACAGTAGTCGGGTGAGGGAGCTTGGCGATAACGTCAACTTTAGCTCGGTCGACCTCAATTCCCGACTTGGAGATTTTGTGTCCCATCTCTCCTAAAGAACAATGCCTTCCTTCACCATAAAATGGCTTTTCTCCCAGTTGGAGGACCAAATTGGTGTCTTCACACCATTTTAAACATTTGTCCAAATAGGAATAGGCAATGTAGAGAAAGAATCCCCAAAGAACTGAAAAGTCATACATAAACACTCCCATCGTTTTTTTTTCCGATCAATGTCGTGGAAGATTGCCATCATACAATGTTTGGAATGTGCCCAGGTCATTGCAAAGCAAAAGGCATGCGACGATAGGCAAATGTTCCGTATGGGCAAGTAAAGGTTGTCTTTTCTTGGTCCTTCGGGTCTATGGGAATCTAGAAATAACCCGAAAAGCCATCGAGGAAACAATAGAATTGGTTTCCCGCGAGTCTTTCGAGCATTTGGTCCATGAAGGGAAGTGGAAAGTGGTCCTTTCGGGTAGCCTCATTCAACTTTCTATAGTCGATGCACACTCTCCACCCTGTGACCAATCGAGTCGGAATAAGATCATTTTCATCGTTTTTGACGACGGTCATGCCACCCTTTTTCGGTACACAATGCACCGGGCTTACCCATGGACTGTCAGAGATCGGATAAATTAATCCGGCGTCAAGAAGTTTTTCAACTTCTTTCTTGATGACGTCATGGATTTTTGGATTTACCCGTCTTTGATGCTGAACCGTCGGTTCGTAGTCCTCTTCCATGAGAATTTTGTGGGTACAAAACTCTGGGTCAATACCCTTGATATCAGAAAGTTTCCAAGCGATGGCTCGCTTGTGGGACTTTAGAACCTCGATTAGAGCTGCCTTTTCCTCATTCTTTAAATCTTTTGCAATTATGACGGGCAACTTGTCGTTACCCTCCAAAAATGCATATTCCAAATGAGGTGGTAAGTCCTTGAGTTCAACCTCAGGGGGCTCATTAAATTGAAGGAGTTTTGTTTCACAGATGTTTAAGGATCTTTTCGAGTTCTGAAAATAATTTCCTTGATTGGGGAGGTGGTGGTGAGGGATCACTATTTAGAATTGCTTCCGAGGAGAAGAATGTCCCGCATCACAGGGTCATAATAAAGTTGGATCAACATCCCCGGTGAAGTTGGATCATCCCTCTATAGCAAGAAAAGAGTCGGCTTCTTCAAAAAGGAGAAAATTCACTGTCCCCTAATGGAGTTAAGTTGACGAAACAGTAGAGACGATAGGGATCATAGTAGGATGGATTAGCCACTTAAGCCACGATTTGAGAAACCAAGAACATCTTGAGAGTATTCTTCACACGCCATATCAATGACGTCAATTCGGTTGTCGTCATATGATTGTAAATTGCCGTGTATTCTCGAATTTGGTCCCGATATTGAAATTGTAATGGCCTCTCTGCCAACACGAAGGGTTATCTCACCTTCGTAACATCGATTAATGCATGATTGGACCCTTAAAGAAACTCCTCCCTGCGAATCCATGGTACTCGGGGTCTGTCTCAAAATCGACGACTACAAATCCTGCAGGAAATTGGAACTGTTCCCACCGACACATAGACGTTCTTCAAAATAAAAATAAGTAAACCCCCCAAAAAAAAACCCAAAAGCCCCACCCCGGGAAAATATTTAGAAAATATAAAAAAAAAAAAAAAAATTTAAAAAAAAAAAACCCCCCCCCCTCTTGAAAATTTTTTTTAAGGGGGGTTATTTTTTTTTTTTTTTTTATTTGTTTTTGTGGTGTTCCCCCCCCCACCCCCACCTAAAAAAGAAAAGAAAAAAAAAAAAAATATTTTTTTTTGGGGGGGGGGGGGGGGGGGGGGGGGGGGGGGGGGGGGGGGGAAAGAAAATAAAAAAAAAAAACAAAAAAATAATATACGGGTTTCCACCCCCCCCCCCCCCCACCCCCCCCCCCCCGCCCCCCCCCCCCCTTATCAAATAAACGTTATAAAAAGCCTCACTTTTTTATTTTGTACCCTTTTTTTTTTTTTTTCCCCCCCCCCCCCCCCCCCCCCCCCCCCCCCCCCCCCCCCCCCCCCCCCCCCCCCCCCCCAAAAAATAAAAAAAAAACAAAAAAATAATTATACAAATTTGGGGGGCCCCCCCCCCAAAAAAATAACAAAAGGGGGTTTTTTTTTTTCCCCCAACCCGGGGGGAAAGTTTTTCCGCCCCCCCCCCCCCCCCCCCCCCCGGGGGGCCCACCCCCCCCCCCCCCCCCCCCCCCTTTTTTTTATTTTTTTATTCCCCCCCCCAAGAACGGGGGGGGGGGATTGGGGCCCCTTTTTTTTTTTTATTTTTTTTTTTGTGGGGCCCCAGGCCAAGATCGCCAAGGCGTTGCATGTATTAATCCCAGGAAAATTACAACATGGAATCAAGAATCAGAACACAGGGTCCTCCAAGTTGTTCTTTGTAACTTGTTTAGGATGACTGCTGAGGCAATTTTCATATCAATGGGTCCTAAGCCATTTCACTCCACTTTTCATTGTTTCCGATTATAGGTTTTATGAGTCGAGGCTTTTTGGCATGAGCATCAAGGCAGCCGTAAGCTGAATTTCAAAAGGAGGGGGGGGGGGGGGGGGGGGGGGGGGGGGGGGGGGGGGGGGGGGGGGGGTCAAATCTCCTAAAGATTTCGTAAGAAATTTCTCAATTTGGAGTCGTGATAGCTTTTCACGGACGTCTTTCATTCATTCTTCTTGAAGGATATGGATTGATGCTTTTTGGTTAAGCCTTGAAGCACTAACTGGAGCATTTTACGGGCTCATGAGATTGCATTCATGATGGACAACAGGGACAACCGAGGTTGAGCGTCTTCGGTTGCGTAACGATCCGGTTATTAGGTAGGAATTGCATCGGTCCTCTTTGGACCTCGAGTTTCATGTTCTCTATTTAGGAGATGAAGTAGTTATGAATCAGGTCCCCTTGCGTATAAGACTACAACCACTTCGGTGGTATTACCCTTTTAATTCCTCCTTCGGGTTAGTCAACAGTGTTACTTATGGGAGGGTTCGCGAAGTAGAGGGCGGTATTGGAAGTGACAATTTGGAAAGCAATGTCAGTGAGATTGGTCAATTGATTTTGCATGTTTTTGAACCTGAGATGTTGCATGTTCCTCATCACAGCACTCATAGCCTTTACGAGGCTTGGCAAATCTTCCTTCGATAACACCTTGAATTTGAGAGAGCTGGAGCATGGATAGGCTGAAGTGACTTGATAAGCAGGAGGTTGAAACAACCTGAGGCGATAGATTTGACCTTGAACTGAACCGGGGGTTGTAAGCTGAACAGCTTGATAAAAATTCCCTCGTTTTGGTTGTAACGATTCTGATTGTTCCCTGATTTTGCACCATTATATGATTCTGTTTTTAACGGGAGGAAAAATCGGGAGGTCGAATTTAGAATTTGAAATCGGGCTCGATAACACGGTGTTTCCTTGGTTTAAAAACAGTTTAGCCGCGGCTGCTTGAGAGACATATTCTTTGTGGATACATTATCTCGATAAACGATTGCCAGTGTGGCTGGGACCAAGTTTGGATAGGAATGAGCACCACCGCCCCAGTAACACAACTTCCCAACCGCTGTTTACTGGGAGAGGTAGCGGGAGATTGCTTTTTCTTATCAATGAGACAGCTTTCACCTATCTTTCAAACCAACCAAACATCAGAAGATATTCCGGGGGTGGAAGTGCTCGTAGACGTCATTTTGGGCAACAACTGGTTTGTTACGGTGAATCTTACAACTTTGGATTTGCTTTCAATGATTCTCTCTGGACAATCACGAGGCATTTTAATCCAAAACAGTTGCCACCCGTGGCGAAATCTAACGAATCTTGATATGTTAGAGTCAAGGCATATAAGAATGGATACGAGTTAGATGCAATTCTGAAATCCATGATGTGGACATGCCCGAAAGGAAGATCGTTAAATCTAGGTCCCATGCTTCAAAAACGAGATCACATCAAACATCTTTGTGTGAAATCTTGTGTTTCATTTCGAAGGAATGTGTTGTTTTAAGAAGGTAGGGAAAAATTTGTGATGCAGATTTGAGACAAGATCATCCCATGTTTGAAATCGATCGAAGGGGTTTCTTTGTCAAGACCAAATCCCGGGCAGCCCCTCGATGGGAAAATGGAAAGAGCATAAGCTTTACCGACCGTACGTCGGACGTTCGGTGAACTTCACCGGCTGAGAAGTGGCAAATATGTTAGAAATATGCGGATGTGGCATGAGGATCTTCTTTGTCATGTCCAAGAATTGCTTGTTTGAGAGGTTCAGCAACCGGCAAAGCTCCAAGTTTTGTCCGCGGTTGATTTCGGGCATCAACGATGCATCCTCGTAACCCGCGGTGGGGGGGTGCTTCAAGCAACTGAGCCATAGTCCCGGTATCATCCCATAGCCGGAGCTAGTGGATCTGGACACACTTTTCACTTGGTTCTTTAAGAATAAATTGATTTTCAACAACAGGTGGTAGGAGCCTGTGGTGTTGTTGAATGCGATGAAGATTACGGGAACTGGAACGAGTGGTGCATACACTAAAAAAAGAAAATTTACACCAAAGATAGATTTTGTTCTTTTTGTGTTATAATCAAAAGTAAATCACAATTTATTTTATCTAACGACAACGAAAAAGACAACTTAAACCTAATAATCGACAGAAAAAAAAGCTTCTCCGTGTAACTCTTCGAACGAGAAAAATGGCGCACAAAGGAGCCGAAGGAATAGGAAAGCGCGAAGCTATTAAAAACCTTTTTCCTTTAAGGTCGTAAGTTCCTAGTGGAGAAACAGCGCCCGCACATATATCCCCTCTTAGAGTTTGTTTATCTTTTAAAAGTGAACCGTACCTCCGCAAGTGACACAAAAGGCGAGTTTTTTAAATCTTTTGTTCTCGAAGTTGGGAACCAACAAGTTCACCGAAGTCTATTATGATAACTTACCTCAATGTGAGAATATATAAATTTGGTATTTATTACAAGATTGCATGAATTTTATTTGATAATAAAGACAATGTTTTTTAGATTTTTGGTTTTTTTTTATTTTTTATATGACATAAATATTACCAAATTCCCAAACACTTCTTGACAAACGTAACGAAAATCTAGTTTTCTTCACAGCCTCCCCGAGACAAGCGGGCGCCAAAAATTGTTAGAGAATTTTTCAAACCGATATATATAATTATGCATATAATATAACTATATATATAATCTAAAAAAACATCAATAATCAATAAACTACCGAGAAAAGTTAGTATAGAATGTTCCCGGGTCGTTTATCCCCAACGAGGCTGGACTGGAGAATCGATACAGTCGGAAGATTGGAGTTTGAATGAGAGAAATGATTTGAGAGTGTGGAAAGCTAAGTTAAACAATAACAAACAAAAACGATTAAGAAAAACCTAAAAATTATGAAATTAAGCTGAAAAACGAGAGCACGAATCCCGAACAAGGGGTCAAAAACCTAAAATCTTCAAAATTAACCCTACAAAGAAATTTTTACTTCTAAACTACTCTAGGGAACTAATAATGAAGAATGAAAAAGACTAGACTGAAAACGGAGGTCGTTTGACCCAAAAACGAGTCAAGACAAGAACCGTACCCGAGCCCCGTTCTTTAAAAATCAAAAGTTTGAAAAATTAACCCTACGAAAGTTTTTCTATTTTTCCTACGTAATATATGACTAAAGAAAATTTTCTAAAAAAGAAAAATATTTTTTTGATAATTTTTGTATTTTTTATGAATTTTTAAAACTTTTAACTAAATTAAATTATAAAAAATACTAAACTATTTTTAAAAATTCTGAAAAAAATTACCTAAAATACTAGATCCTACAACTATCCTAAGAAAAATAAGAAACCCAAAATTCGGCTTATAAATAAGCCGAAATAAGCTCGAAAGAGCTTATAGCTTAAAGTGGCAAAACAAGATTAAATAGATAACCACTTGGGACTCTAACGTAGAGTTCTCAATGGCAACAGCGGTAAAGAGATGGTTGAGTTATGAAAGGGTGTATTGAGGGTAGAGGCCCGGGTTCGAGTCTTGCTCACCCGGGTTTCCCCTTATCTCCCCTTTTTTTTTACACAAACTTGATAAGCTCCTTGAGCTTATCATTTTTCATAATTACAGCTTTTTGAGAAATGCTAGAAATAAGCTGAAAAAGGGCTTTTTAAAGCAGACAGCAAGCTTAACTAAGCTTAAGGCTTAAATGGCTATATCTTTTTGACTTTTTGGACTAATAAGCTAGAATTTGAACAAATGAGCTAAAAGGGATTATCTAACCTAAGCTAAATAAACACTATGAATTAAAATGCTAACAACTAAATAAAAGAGGTGGGGTATGGGGGTGTGGTGTGGGGGGCTGAACCAGGGCTAAAGTAAACAGAGAAGCATAAACAAGCTTAAGGGCACATGTTTGGCTATTTTCTTTTGGCTCTTGGGAACAAATAAGCAAAGCAAGTTGGAAAATGGGCTAACACAACTTAACACACAAATAATATGAACCACTAGGAACAAGAATAAGCAAATGAGATAAGACCAATAAGCCAGAAATTGTCTTCAACACTCAGCACTACTAACTTAAGAGTTAGTACTGCTAGGCATAAATTTGGCTTTTTTAAACACACAATAAGCAATGAAGGTGACAAATAAGCTAGCACAGGCAACAAACCACTAAATAAGCAACTAAGAACTCAAAGACATCAATTAAAAAGCACAAAATAAGCTAGAACAGGAATAAGCTATATCCTAATAACTAATGCGCAAAATAACAAATAAAAAACAGTCAAGTACCCGTACCTTTGAGCTTAAACAAATAAGCAATCAAAAAGGAGCTTCCACATAAGGTCTGAGCTTGTCTTGGGGCTCCTTATAGTTGGAACCTAGTGGTAATTTACAAAAAGTCTAAAAAGATCTAGGGGGCTTAAGACACATAAGCTAAAAAGGTGGGCTTGAAAAAGGTGTCTAGCACCAAGGGGAAATGAACTAAAAACAAGGGGCTTAAATTGACACAGCGCTCAAAATAAGGCTGCTCAAATCTAACCAAATTAGAGAAGAATACAATTGGTAACCAGATAAAAAGTGGCTTGTGAAGAGCTTATAATTCTAACTTTCATTTGCTAAAAAACAAGTTAAAACTAGAGCTGATTTTTTGTTTTTGAAAAAGGACTTCTTTCTCTCATAAAAAGAACGAGAGTACAAGATAAATTAAGTAAAAAAACTAAACTGAGCTAGAAAAACTACACACGTAAAAAAAAACTAACTGTAACTAGTGTGCCACAAGGCTACAAAGGCTTTTATAGCTAAATAAGCAGGTTTTTTGACTTCTCCATCTTGTCTTCACTTGATGTGCTTCTTTGTAGATCACAAAACAGCCTCGTGTAGTTGAGTTGTGAGGAGTGGAAACTCAAAGCACAATCCTGGCCTTTTGTTCATTTTATCTAGTCCCAAGGTCTCAAATCTAAACCCTTGATCGAATTGTGGGTTTTTGGATTGCCAGCTTGGCATACCCATGTGGGGGGTGGGGTTTAGGATTGTGAATGGTTTTGAGAGCGTAAGGATGTGGGAGTCAAACGAGGTTCGATAGTGACAGGAGTGGGGTTTTAGGATTTGGTGGTAAATGTTGTAGGAGATGTACAGTGTTTCAAACAGGGTGAAGGGTTGGGACATTTCTATGTTTGGTCCCTCATGGGTTAATATTTGCCCTTGGGGAAATTTTCGTGCCTTGTGTTATATGACAAGTTTGGAATTTTGCAGATACACGCCCCGCAAAGTCATAAATGTTATACTAAGGGAAATTGGTATCCATGGTCCTTGTTTGTTATAGTTTAAGCCTTGGCGCAGGGAACACCCCTTGAGGTTAATACTTTGGTGATTTAGCAAGAATTAACCTTGCAAGATTTTACCTTTCTTTCCTTCATTAAATAAGTAGGGACTTGACAATTTAGTCCCTAAACTTATTTTTCTTCCTTGTGGCCTGGGTTTGACTTTGGATTTGTCGGTGTTGACTTTTTCATACATGTTTTGTCTTGACTTTGTCTTATCCACGCTTTTTCCATTCCGTTCCGGTTTGTCGTTTTGGCTTCGTTTTTCGTGGGTGAGGGGATGAGGTGCCTTTTCTTAGATATACCGTTCCTGCACCAACACAATTAGCAAAAACAGATCATATTTTTGGCATTTTAAGTCTGTTTTTGTTATTTTAGACTTGTTTTTAAAGGTAAAAGGTGTGCGTAATTAAACACATACAATCTCCCTTATTGTCTCTTTTTCATGGTGATGTCCAAACCATTTACCATTGGCGAGAATGAGTTCTTTCGCAACAGAGAGCTCATCATCCAGCTAGAGTTAATCAGTAACCTGACTGACTGATGTCTTCACATAGAGACTCTTCGTTCAATCCTAGTCAAAGGTTTCAGCAACTAAACCTTTATTCTTTGGTTGGAAGGTCTTTGGGTTCTGAGATGATGAAGGATTTGCTTCAAGTAGTGCAATTTTAGCATTCAATCTCTTGTACTCAGCCTTGTAGTCTTTCTAAGCTTTTGGGTCAACCTGACTATTTGAGTTTTGAGAAGATTGAATAAGTTTTGGAGTAAACTTGGGTTGAAAGCCTTTTGACACTGATGAATAACTAGTCACTGGTGATTTGTAAGAAGGTTCAGATGTTTTAGAAAAGCAGTCTTTTGCAAAATGACCTTTTTTCCCACATTTACTACATTCAATGTTCTCATTTCCTTTTGGACTAGAAAAAATATTTCTTCTTTTTATAAAACGTTTTGAATTTTCTAAAAGGGCTCTTTCATGAAACTCAGTATCTAAGTCTTTAAGATACTCCTCACTGGACCTTTCATCAACTTCATCATCAAAATTTTCTTGAAAATCCTGAATGACATTGTTAGAAAAGAAAGCAGTAAAAATAGCAATGCTTGAGGGAGTAGTTATGAGGGCCTTTTTGGTGTCTAAATACCTTCTTTGGATTAGGTTGTCCTCATAGACAAACCTTCCATAGATATCATCTAGGTCAAGAGTCTGAGTATGATTGGCATTCCTTAGTCCCTGAGAGAAGGTTAGCCACTTCTCAGGGAGACTATTCACAAAACCAATGTTGATTTCATGTTGAGAGAGGTTAACACCATCATTAGCAAGCTCATTTAGTAGGGTCTTATAGCGGGTGTAGGTTTGTAAGAGACTTTCAGTGGGTTTGGCCCTGAAAGTTTGATACTCAAGTTTTAGATCCATGATCCTATTTTCCTTGGTATCTAAGGGACCTTCAAAGCTGTGAACCAATTCAGTCCATGTTGCTTTAGCTATTTCACAGCTAATGACTGACTCCATTATGTCATCTGGTAGACATGACATAATGATGCTTTTAAGGCGCTGGTCCTGAACAACCACCCTCCTCTTATCTGGAGTCCATTGGGACTCAGGCTTATCATTACCTTTAGCTGTTTTTGGCTGGAATAAACCATCCTTAATACATTTTATATAATAGGGTTCCATTCCTGCTAAGTAGCAAAGAATTCGCTTTTTCCACTTATTGAATTTTCTCGATTCTAGTTTGGGAGCAATAGCAGAAAGGCTACCTCCCTTTTTGTCAACTAGCTAGGGTACATTATTACTGCGGCCATTTTAGGATCTAGGTTTTAAAAACTTAAAGCAGATTAGTGTCTTGAAAAAGTTTTTGATAAACCTTCTGCCTGATACCCACTTATGTTCTGTTTCCCTCAGAAGTGGTGAATATTAACTACAAAGTTAAGCTTCACTAACTCATGGCTAGTAAATAAAGTAAGGTATTAGTTCTTTGAAAAGGTTTGTGGATAAGTAAGTTATTACAATAATCAAAGTACACAGAAAAAATAACTTTTCAACATTTAACTCTTTTTATTAAGAATTATACCCCATTGTATGCGGAACTACAATGGGGATTGAATGACAATGTGGTGTGTGTGTGATCTCCTCACTAATAACTTTGCATAAACCTAAAGTGTTATGCAAAGTTAACTACTATGCTAACCAACTGAGCTTGCTCAGAGACTTAGTATTTGGAGGAGTAGATGTGTTTTGAAAGATACAACTTGAATGCAACAACTTGACAATCTACATTACCATTACAAGAGTTCAATTTACACTACTTAGGCAGGGTCACACTACATAGGATGTTAAGAACTTATCTCAGATCTAAATTAGGCTAGTACATTTATAACAGCCGTGTCCCTATCAATAATATCTATATCTAAGTATGGGACAAATGCTCTTTCCAAGTTCATTTCCTGACACTGAACTTGTCTTATACCCTCTTCAGGATAAGTTATTCACGAGATAAGAGCTAGGACTTATCTATTTTCAAACTACCCGACTATTAGGCTCAGTCTTTGTCTCGCAGGGGTCTTCAAGTTGTTAAGATCGTATGGGGCTCAGTGTAGTCTATTGCGTAAAAAAAAAGAAACCAAACCTCACTGAACCCATAACCTTCTTCTTTGGCTCAGGCTTCATTCCATTGAGAACCCGCCCGCACTGAATGCTAGAGTCTTTCTAGTAGACTCAGGCTGAGCATCTGAAGCAACTCACTGAGTGACTATTCATTCAGTGACCTTGAATTGTGAAAGGATATTTACACTTAGGTTATTTTGTATTCAAATACTAAATGAAAGATCAGTGGGAAATGAAATTGGCCCAACACAAACACCCTTTAAGAAGTTAAGAAATAACATTAGTGAGGCCGTTTTAGGGGAGATTAGTTGTGACAAGGGTTATTTTATTTAAACCAAATGTCTAGGTAGTGTTTAATATAGCAGAATAACTTGTGAAATCAACTTTGATATCAGACATTGTAGCCAAATAACGAGTAAAAATTTCCAAAATATATATGCTCTCCAATCCATGAAAATTTCAATGCTTGATTCAACACATAGCTTAAGAGAAGCGTTTGAATCTAGACACTTGACGACTTGTCGTAATTACCATTAAAATATAACAAAAATTAAGAACATGTGCTAAATGGATATTTATTTGGAAGAAGTTTTTAACCAAGAATTTTTGGACTATCTTTGAAAGAGATTTAAACTTGAGGGGCCGATTTTGCACACTTGTCTTTTAGATACAAGATAAATTTTTGTAATGCTACTTCTTCACGGAATAGTGCAGCTTTGATAATATTTTGCTACTTTGATAATATGTGTACTATTTTTTCTGTTAAAAAATCATGATAGAATGGTGCACCTTTGATAATATGTTGCTACTTCCACACAGAAGACTGGCCGAAAGGGAAACAAATACGAAAATAGTAAACTCGTTGACGTGCTACAACTTGTGTCAAGCTATTACTAAACTTGTATTTCAATGGGTATTAATCTTGTTTAGCTGCAAACTTTTATGAATTGCTATTTCCTCATCTGTTGGTTAGACTATTTTGGTCTTATGAGCTTGAGATAATCCAGCTATTTTGAATTGCAGATTTATCCTATTCCACCAGTGAAAGCTCACTAAAGGAAGAATTTTCAAATTATTGGTCAAGTAGTTAAAGGTATGCAGCTTTTTGAAGTCCAGCAAGACTGTCAAAAATAATAATTATTTTCCATCATCACTACTCCACTCGTCGCACAGACAATTTACAATTTAATTCTAAACATTTTCTTGCTGTGTTTAACTATATATTATCTCGTTTTGCGTATAGTTAAGCTTGTTAAGGATGAAACCTCTAAGAAATTAAAAGGGTATGCATTCGTCTAGTATATGAATCAAGATGATGCCATAAGTGCATTAGAAAACATAGATGAGAAGGTTTTTCTTTGCCTTTGGTTCCTATTTATGTTTGTTAGTGTTTTTTTAGAAGCTAAATTTCACTCTTGTGCAGTATCTTGATGGCAGAGTAATATTTGTTGAACTTGCAAAACCTATAAAGGATAAAAAGAGTTTTTACCCAATAACCTCTGGACCACCTTAGGATTTACAATCTTTGGCTCAAAAGGAGGCAGAAGATTAATGGAAATGACAATTTACGCTTGTCTTGCTTCGGGTAAGACAGTAGACAGTGTTGGATGCTATAAAGTTACATTTAATATCAAAGAAAAGTATTGTTGTAAAGATAAAATTTTTATTGTTGTCAACTGTCACTACAAGAAAAAAGAGAACGGGCGACGAGTTTATCCCTGGCGACATAAGTCGCTGGGGAAACATCACTAAACGACAAATGTCATCCTACGTGGCACTAATTCTACAAGAATTTTTAGTCAAAGTTGCAATACATTTTCCCCGGCGACATGTCACCGGGTATACGTTCGTTAAAGTTTGACCAAAACGTTCAACGCAAAGTTCTGGCGACAATGAGGTTTCCCGCTCTATTTTTCCTCAGCGACACATCAGTCGAGGATAAGTTTTCCACATACCGACTATGTTTAAGCCAAGAGATTAGTGTTAATTATTTTGGAGGTGACGTGGTCCCCTAACAATCCGCCGGCACATGTCAGCCCGGGGATAATAATACCCTTTTGGTTTGACTAATTAAATAGTTATAGGTTAATGTGTTGACGTTTGATGACATCAGAATAACGTCTATTTTATAGCATCATTTATCCCAAGATCACCACGATATTAACCGTCATTTTGTATAGGTTTATTGCAAAAAATTGTTACTTAATCGTTTTTATTTGAGAATTGCATAATTATGGGTAATTCGTGAAAGATAGCAAAAGGCGCGCATTCAGGAGCTAAATGAAATATTTTAAAGATTACCATTCAGAAGACCCAATACACCCCATATCCATCAAGGAAGATACGACGTATCCATGCCTGCACTCACCAAAGACCACTTAGGAATAAAGATCAATACACCGTATCCAGAGGACTCAATACACCGTATTCAAGATATGGAATCAATATAATATTCTGGAAGATATCAAGCGTGGTCCCTACCTCCCAAGAAATCCCCCAATAAACGCCGTATCCAACTCTTGGATACGCCGTATCCAACCGACTTCCAGACCTTATAAATAGAAAACTCAAAAACGAGTTTTAAGTGTGCTAAATCATATTTCGATACTAAACACACAAAAATTCGATTTCAAAGGAGAAAAAAATAGCAAAGAGTCAGAGCAACGTAGTCATTCCAAAGAAGATAACGTGTAATTCATAAAACATTAGTAATCATTCAGTTTTTTGGATCATTCATATAACTCGTTAGATTTACCGTTGGCTAAATAATTACTCTTGTATTTATTATGATGTTTGAAGGCTAATACCTTTAGGTATTAGCCATTATTATGAAGATCTAAATGGTTTGGTATTTTTCTTATCTCTATTTCTATGATTTAATCGTTGATGTTTGTATTATGTTTATCAATTTATACTTGTTTATGCGCTTTTGTATGCGACCTATCATTCAACTGGATCTAGTAAAGTGGACCAATCAGATCTAGAGTCCAGGATAGTTCTCCATATAGTAATTTATACATCTAGAATCATAGTTACACAAATATTGTCCTTCTAAGTCTGTGTCTAGGATACGCTTTGGGCTTAACTAGTTAATTGGATATTGCCAATGGTTTATTGATCGTGTTGACTAGCAAGTGACCTAGATAATTCAACAAGTAACGTTCTGATTCCATTGGATAGTTGGACAAGTGGACTACTAGTGTATAAATTGCCATTAAGCGGTAAGTGGGTAAAGTCTCTATGAGCTAGGGTTTAACAAGATCACCATTGCTTTAATCCCTAAGATAGATTATAATCAGCAAATAAGGATGCTTTATGCAGATGCTTTAATTGTGACAGAATTAATGTGTCTAGGTCTTAGGATGATGTAACGCCTAAGTCTTAAGAATGATATGCCACCTCGAGAGAAGAAATCATTGCACTAAATAAACAAACCAACGTTCTAATCGGATTAATAATGGTTAATACAGTTTTCTTATATAAGGTTCGACCGCTCTTTCATCTTTTGTTAATTAGCTTGCGTGGGTAAAAGTGCCTTGAATTGATTGTAGTCACCAACCAAACCGTGTCAGTCTCTCAGGCTGAAAACCCCCTTTTCCTATTAGAATTAGGATTTAGACTGACATAGGTTTAACATAGGTTTAGAATAGAATAGAATTAACATATATTAGATAACCAAGATATTAATTAAATTGATAGATTTAACCTCGCTTCAAGTGTTCGACACCCTACTTACCACGAAACTACTACCGATCGGGTACACTGCCCGTTAAAGTGTTGTTTTTGGTTTAGTCGGAAAAATATAAATTTAAAACTTGAATCATCTTAAATATACCATACAATGACAGCACATCAAGTTTTTGGCGCCGCTGCCGGGGAGTGAAAATTAATCTTGATTTTTATTTGATATTTTGGTTCATTAACATAGATAATCCATACCTTAGTGATTAGACGATAAATTTAGATTAGTGTATATTCTTGTATATTATGTAAATTTAAAACTTGTATTTAATTGTTTGCTTGTATATATTTGTGTGTTTAATTGTTTGTGCATTTAATTGTTTATCTTAAATACATTGTTCTGTTCGGTAGTTGAATACGGCGTATCAACTTCCATCTGATACGGCGTATCCAGTTTTCTGTCCAATACAGTGTATTCATCCCAACAGATTAATACGGCGTATCCACTTTCATTGGATACGGCGTATCGATCATCTGGAACAGAAGCTTAAATATTTGATTTTCGTGCCAAATTTTTACCTTTCTTCGGGATAAATCCTACTGATTGTTTATCCCTTGTTTCGGGTAGTGCATGACAAGGAGTTCTACGAACGAACTATTTACACCTTACAAAGAACCTAAACGAGAATTTCGATCATCAAGGAGACACTTCAAGACTTTAAGTCCTTACAAATTGAATCACCTTATTTCAATCTACTTTCTGACCAAGAATACTCGGAGGAAGAAGAAGCAGAAGCAATGGCGAAATAATAGAGCCAATACATGAGCAAGCCCGAACGACTTGGATCGGGATTTCCTAGGCCTAAATTGAAAACAAAGATCACATTATTGAACTAAAAGGACAATTTCTTAAGGAGCTTCGAGAAAACACATTTAGCAGTTCGGATAATAAGGATGCAAATGAACACATTGAGAAAGTTCTCGAAATAGTTGACTTATTCCATGTTCCTAACATCACTGTGGATCGACTAATGCTCCGAGTCTTCCCTATTATCCTTAAGTAGAGCCGCAAGTACGTTGGATACGAAAACGAACAACTGTTCAATCAAAACATGGGAACGATCTTAAGACTAAAGTTTTTGAACCAATATTGTCCACAGCCTGGTCGAATACTGCGAAGAAAATGGCGAAAATAAACAACTTCAAGCAAGAGGTCAGAAGAAATCCTATTTCAAGCATGGGAGCGCCTTAAGAACATCTTGATGAAGTGTCCTCACACTATTTTGACTGAGATTGGCAGAGGGTGATTTTGTTCTACAATGGGTTGGATATTCCGACACGACAAATTCTTGGTCAAGATGTTGCCATTCCAACTAAAACTTGCTGAAGATGCTAAAAGGTGGGCCATCAAACAATGGTTGAAATACTCTTCAAAAATGGCATAATCGGGAACATCTAGAGGAGAAGTACTGGGGACTTCCGATGGACTGCTGCTATTCAAGCACACTAACCAATCTAGAAGGAGATCAAGAAGGTGAATGAAAAAGTTTATGTTGCTCAAGTCGGATGTGAACAATGCAAAGGACCCGATTACACCAAAGATTTCCCACAAAAAGAAGAAGAGAAAACCCTAGAAGAAGCTTACTACACGTAATTTGGTTGACCTTTTCAAGGAGGAGGATATCGAGCAACAGCTCTAGGGTACTATCAAATGAACAACGCAAATCCTTCGTATCAAGAGCGAAGGCAATCTATGGAAGATACCCTGAGCAAATTCATGAGTGAATCAGCAAAGAGACACAAAGAAAATTCCAATTTGATTAAAGAAATCCGAGCTATGACAGATGCTGCCATAAGGAACCAATGAGCATCAATTAAAACTTTCGAAATTCAAATCGGGCAAATGAGCAAGGTACTACAGGAAAGAGGATTTGGAAGCCTACCAAGCTCAACTGAAACAAACCCGAGAGATCAGGTCAATTCGATTTCTACCACTATTGAAGATGATTCGCACTTGATACGCCGTATCCACTGGAAAGAATAGTACACTATTGTACAAGTCATGGCAAACGACGGTTCCTTTTCCAAGTCGTTTGGATAATCATTACTGTGAAAAAAAAGGGGAACTATGGACCAAAATTTACGGAAGCTTATGGAGCTTCACATATCAATAACACCATACCCCGAAAGGAGAAACACCCAGGGAGTTTCACTTTACCTTGATTTAATAATATGTTTTGTTTACAAATGCCTTGTAGACTTAGGAGCTACGTTAGTGTTATGCCTCTCTCGACAAAACCCAGTAATCTAGGATTATGCGAGATTATGCCTCACACTAGTTAACAGGAAAATTGGCAGATAGGACTGTGAAATATCCAAAAGGAATAGCTGAAAACATACTAGTAGAAATTGGTAAATTTACTTTCCCAGTAGACTTTATAATTCTTGATATGCCCGAGGATATCAAAGTGCCCTTGATCCTCGGAAGACCATTTTTGTCTACCGCCCGTGCTAAGATTGATGTTTACAAAAGAAAGATTACTTTAAGAGTTGGGGAAGAAAAGATTATTTTCAAAAGTATTAAACCTGCTAGTAGTTTAATTAGGAGGGTCTACATGCTAAGTTTGAGAGAAAGAATGGAACTTGATTTAGAAGCTAGGCTTATGGGAGAGACTTTGGTGTTAAATAGATCATTAGACCCTTTCTTGGAAGATTACATTGAATTAAATGATCTAAATGAACCATTCAAGCTTAGGAGAAATCAAGGAGATGATTTGATGCCTACCATTAGGGAAAGTGAGTTAATTGAGGAATTTAGAACTAGGGATGAAGATCTTGATATTGGAATTGATGATTACCCTAGTTATTGTGACGATGATAAGAAGATCCATATAGATTGTGCCCACAACTTAAAGTTTTCATGCATGATAGGATTTGAATTTACACACGTCAACTTCTACCCGTTATTGTACGTCAATGTAATGTCAAGAAAATTTCATAATTCAATAATGCAAAATAAGATGGTGTACAAAGGGGATAATGTCGTAGGAGCCTTAATGAATGTGCCTATCTTTGTTGGAACTTTCTCTGTTATGACTGATTTTGCAGTTTTAGAGGATATGGATGCTTATCGTGATGAAGGAATGGGCGATATTATTGTTGGCGAACCATTCTTAAGAGAAGTTGGAATTAAAGCAAAACAAACGGAGAATGAAGGGATAATTACCCTTTACAAGATGTATCCAGTCTAATTGGCTAATTTAATATATAACGGACTAAGTAGTACTCTTGAAGTAACTAGACTACTGGTTTTAAACACTGCGTATGAATGCGAGTTGTAAAATAAAAACTTTTTAAATATTTATAACTTTTTATGTTTAAAATCTGCAGGTAAATATGTGTTATAAATGCAAATAATAAAATGTTTTATGTTTGAACAACAAATTAGATTAAACACCCTACCAAGAAGCTAGAGGCAAAAGATTTTTTTTATAAAAGAGAACGAAAAAGTATTTTTCTTGGTCATCAACCTCTAACTCCAATTAATCCGAAATATTATTGTGCTTATTACTAATCTTATTGTATGATAAGAGCTTGACGTCATTAAAGAGAAGATCTTTGTTATGCTTTTTAAGAAGAAAGGGTGAACTTGTTTCTACATCTTTTTATTGTTTCAAGAGTAAATTACACCGTTCGTCCTTGAGGTTTGCGTTGACCGCAGCCCCTCGTCCCTTGACCAAAAAAATTACACCATTTGACCTTAAGTGGGAAACGTTTTCTGTCCTTAGTCCTTCACTTTAACTGGGCCCACTAACTGATGTTAAGTTGTTAACCCACAATGGTAAATCTGTCTTTTCCCATCTCCTTTTTTTCCGCTTCTTTCTTCAGTGTATTTAATCTTTTTCCCTCTCTTTAATACCATTACCTACCTAACTTAAAATCTCTCTTTCTAATAAACACCCCCAATTCCACCCACCACTTCCACCACCACTCACAGTCATTTTCAAACCAAGGTCGAATCAAATCAAGAAAATGGCTAGATGTATTTGTGGACCAATTGAAATTATCAAAATATCATGGAAAAATCATAACCTAGGTCGAAGGTTTTATGGTTGTCCCCTAATGGTATCAATTTTAGGGTTTATGTTTAATTGAAAATAAAATATAGACATAATCATGTTTTAATTAAGTATTTGTTGTTTGATTTTGGTATACATGAGTGTAACAAGTTTGTTGATTGGGTAGACCCTCCAATGTGTAATCGTTCTGTGATGATAATACCTGGTTTATTGAGATCTTTGAACAACTATCAAACACTATTACAAGATGTTGAACAACAAAGATCAAGATTGAAGAAGTATCTTATCTATCATGGGTTGTATTTATTGTTAATGTTATGTTTAAAAATTAACCTAGCTAGATGTTAAGGTCACTATGTGTTTTGGGGGTATAATGTTAGATGTCTTTTGGGACCAAGTTGTATGTCTTTTATATGTTAGTAATGAAAGCAACTTACTTTGTTATTTCCATGTTCTGTGTTTGTATTTTTTATGAAATTCAGTATTGACCCATTACTAAAGTAACAAAGTCAAAGTAAGTATGGGTCAAAACACAAACAATGTAAACACAATGTAAACACAAAAGTCAAAGTAAGTATGGGTCATACTAAACTTTAACCCATACTCAGCTAACTTAAGCCATTAACAAACATACCATTTAAAGTCAAAACACATACAATGTAAATACAAAAGAAAACATACCATTAATCAGTTAAGTTTTTAGGCATACTAATGCCATAATAGGCATAAAGAGTAAAAGGACTCTTAGAAAACACATAAGCTTAACATACATTGTTCATAACTAACATAAAGAGAAAACAAACATTGTTCATAACAAACATCAACCTAAGCCAATTAATTTCTTCCTTGATGCTCTCTTCTTTTGTGGTCCATCATTTGTTGCTGGTGCTTTTCCTTTATTTGTTTGTGTTACAGAGCTTGCAGCCTCAGTAGTTGCTCTTTTCTTTGATTGAGAACCTGTGGGAGCATCCGTATCCAAATCCATCCCTTTGCTTAGAACCTTCCTCTTGTTAGACATTAGAACTCTAGGACCAGTGCAACTTCTTGAATTATGACCTTTGGTTTTGCATTTGTCATAAGTAACAGTCTTGTGCTTCCTTGATAGCTTACCATTCTTGATTATCTTTAAAACTTCCATCTCAGCAACTGATTTCTTCCTTTGTTTGGATGGTCTGCCAACTTGTGGGTGATGTTCTGGTGGTAAGAGTGTGGTTGGAACATTGAACTTGGGCCAATAGATACGACCTCTAATTTGGTTTGATCTTATTTGAGTACACTTTATGATATCAAATAACGTCTATTTTATAGCATCATTTATCCCACGATATTAACCCATTTTGTATAGTTATTGCAAAGAATTGTTACTTAATCGTTTATATTTAACAATTACAGTAATTATGGAGTAATTGGTGAAACTTAGCAAAAGGCGCACATTTTGGAGCTTAAATGAAGATATTTTGAAGATTACTATTCTGAAGACCAATACGTCGTATCCATCAAGGAAGATACAGCGTATTCATACCTGCACTTACCAAAGACCACAAAAGGAATGAAGATCAATACGCCGTATCCAGAGGAATCAATACGCCATATTCAAGATATGGAATCAATATAATATTCTGGAAGATATCAAACGTGGTCCCTACTCCAAGAAATCCCCAATACGCCGTATCCAATACATGGATACGCCGTATCCAACCGACTTCCAGACCTTATAAATAGAAAACTTAAAAACGAGTTTTAAGTGTGCTAAATCATATTCTTGATACCTAAACTACAAAAGTCAATTTTCAAAGGAGAAAAGAGTAGAAAAGGTCGAGCAACGTATTCAATTCCATAGGAGACATCGTGTAATTCCATATACTTTAGTAATCGTTTAGTTTTTGGTATCATTCGTTAACTCGGTTAGTTTACCTTGGCTAAATAATTGCTCTTGTATTTATTATGACGTTTGAAGGCTAATACCTTCGGGTATTAGCCATTATTATGAAGATCTGAATGTTTAGTATTTGTTTATCTTGATTTCTTGATTTATCGTTGTATGCTTGTTTATGTTTATCAATTTATACTTGTTTACGCGCTTTTGTATGCGACCTATCATTCAACTGGATCTAGTGAAGCGGACCAAGTAGATCTAGAGTCTGGGATAGCTCTCCATATAGTAATTTATACATCTAGAATTATAGTTACACAAATATTGTCCTTCTAAGTCTGTGTCTAGGATACGCTTCGGGCTTAACTAGTTAATTGGATATTGCCAATGGTTTATTGATCGTGTTGACTAGCAGGTGACCTAGATAATTCAACAAGTAACGTTCTGATTCCATTGGATAGTTGGACAAGTGGACTACTAGTGTATAAATTGCCATTAAGCGGTAAGTAGGTAAAGTCTCTATGAGCTAGGGTTTAACAAGATCACCATTGCTTTAATCCCTAAGATAGATTATAATCAGCAAATAAGGATGCTTTATGCGGATGCTTTAATTGTGATAGAATTAATGTGTCTAGGTCTTAGGATGATGTAACGCCTAAGTCTTAAGAATGATATGCCACCTCGAGAGAAGAAATCATTGCACTTAATAAACAAACCAACTTTCTAATCGGATTAATAATGGTTAATACAGTTTTCTTATATAAGGTTCGACCGCTCTTTTATCTTTTGTTAATTAGCTTGCGTGGGTTAAAGTGCCTTGAATTGATTATAGTCACCAACCAAACCGTGCTAGTCTCTCAGGCTGAAAACCCCCTTTTTCCTGTTAGAATTAGGATTTAGACTGACATAGGTTTAACATAGGTTTAGAATAGAATAGAATTAACATAGATTAGATAACCAAGATATTAATTAAATTGATAGATTTAACCTCGCTTCAAGTGTTTGACACCCTACTTACCACGAAACTACTACCGATCGGGTACACTGCCTGTTAAAGTGTTGTTTTTGGTTTAGTCGGCAAAATATAAATTTAAAACTTGAATCAATAAAATATACACCACACAACGACACATCAATGGGTTAATTCTAGTGCCTCTTATCTTGCAAATTCTAATATTTACTATGCGGTCTCAAGATGCCTCACAAAAACAAGTTCTAGAATTTAATACACTACCGGTACACTAATATAATTTAATACCGATACCAATGTTCCAGAAAAGGCGACAAAGACCATACGTACACATCCGTAACGACAGAATAGACACGTATGACTGCATTCAAACCTTAACTCGAGCAAGATAAAGGTATAAACTATCTTGGGTATCAAAAATAGATACCCGAATTCTTATAGATCTAAAGGCGAACCTCATATTTTTGGGGTGGGATTCTGAGGGTTTTTCTGTTAGTCATATAAATTTCTATCCATGAGACGTTATTAATACTCGGTTTTCATCGGTCTGTATCATAAAAAAATTTAAATTTTGGTTGAATTTACCTTCTATGCTATGTTTGGATATATTACCCATCATTTTAAGGACAAAGCAAATAGCAATTGAAGAAATAGTTTTTAAGGCTTATTTTCCCCTACACTTAAGTTGAACATTATCCACAATATTTTCTTAAAAAGTACTTAAAGAAACTAGTACTCCCCTGGTTTACTTAATAATGGAGAAGAAACATGCGATAACTGGTTAAATCATCCTCTAAGAATAGTCTAATGAAACTTCCTAAGAACTTCCAAGCTTCTTCTCATCAAATATAACCTCAAGACAAAGTCAACTACACCTGGCATAAAATCAACGGGATATGATATATACAACGAAACTTTTAGGGTTGACTCTATGAATGTAGTAAAGATAGGATGAAAGTGATGATACAATTCTAGGTTTTTGCAGGTTTATAAGAAAATTACAAATTTTAGAGATTGTGCAAAATTATTTTTCGAAAGTAATAGAAAAAGTTCAAATTTTCACAAGCCTGGGGGTTTGATGCCGTCAGGAAAAATCTTGACGCGGTCTCTTGACAATTCAGACGGTGTCGCCCTATTTTCTGACACCGTCTCCACATACTGTGAAAACTTCTCATTCGTTTTTCGGAAAAATTTCCTGCACTCAATCTTATTAGTTGTTTCTTGTAAAAAATACTGCATAAAATCTAGAAATTAATCATTACAATCATATGACTCGAAATTGACGTGAATTAATCTAAACAATTTATTTTATATGTCTGAATTGGTTCTTATAAACCGGATAATTTCCCCTATACTTATTTTATGCAAAATACATTTGATTGTAAATAAGACGAAGTTAAAAACAAAAACAAAGCATGATTACAAAATATATTTCAAACATACAAGAATAAACGATAAAGAATTAAAACACAAGACACTCCTAAATGCGAGAAAAATAAATATTGGGTTGCCTCCCAAAAAACGCTTTTCTTTATTATTGAGTCTTATAGCTAGACTCGAAGTCACACGTCTTCACGTGACTTCTCCTTTGTTCTCCATTTCACACTCTTCTTTTATGAATGGGGGGTGTTCATTATTGAAGATCTTACTCCTCCATTGGTTAAACTTCATTTCTGTTTCTTGATGAAGCTTGATCTTTTCCTCCCATTCTAGAACTAATCTATTGATGGTCATCGTGGGGGCTATTGGCTCTATGTCATTCTTAATTCCCTTCTTGATCTTACAGTTGGGCTCAGGTATCCTATGGAAACTTATTTCTCTTTCCAGACCTAAAAGTTACTGTCCCCTTATCAAACTTAATCACGGCCTTAGTTGTAGTTAAGAATGGTATTCCTAAGATGAAGGGCCTTTTTTGTCCTCCTTTATGTTTAAAATCACGAAGTCTACGGGGTACACATGGCCATCAACATCGACTAATACGTCCTATGCTATTCCTAAAGGATAGATATATGAATGGCTAGCTAGGGAGAGTCTAATGTCCGTCTCAGCAGGCTTTTTATTGGTTTGTTTCTCGTAGGTGGAGAGAGGCATGACGTTTACGTTGGATCCTTGGTCTACTAGGGCATTCATGTGTTTCAAACCTCCTATGTTACAGGGTATTTCAAAATTTCCGCCAACGTCCTCCTTCTTTGTACCCTTTTCTTAAGGATTGCTTCATAAATGGGCCCTCTAGGTAACAAATTATAGGTCTTCCGTTTCATTTTTCCTACTCGGGCTGCTGACATGGAGTCATTTAACCTATGATTTTCTACCAGTCTCTCGATTATTTTTTCATTGATTTTATTTTTCAGGTAATACCTTACAGCATGGGAACCAAAAACTCCAGCTAGCTTATCTTCTTCATTCTTCGTGACATTTTCCTTTGCACTTTTGGCTGGCTCGTCATCAGTCCTTCTTTTAGCTTCATTTTTCGTGTTGATTCCTTCAAGGGGCTCTTCTTCACCCGATTTGCCAGGCTCCATTGCGCTATTATTAATTTGCTTGTTGTTTTCTTCGTTTTCTTCTTCCTCTATTCGAATGAGGGAGATGGAATTGGCATTCTTAGTAATGGGGTGCCTAACCTCTTTCCTCATTAATATCTTTTCTGGAGTTCTGCTGGTTGTGCGTTCCTTAAGAAGTCCAAACAGAAATGTTGTGACGCCGTCACTAGATGAAGTGTGACGGCGTCGTATATGAGTGGTGACGCCGTCTCCAGGCTTTGAAGCTTAAATCTTGAAGATCGTTGGGTGTTGGAAGTCGTTATCTGCCCCTATTTACAATCTAGCTAATGACCCTATTTGAGGTGGATCAAAATAACATGGAGATCATCTAACAAACGTATGGGGATATTAACTTAACCGTTCTTTCCTATTCTTCCGCGAAATAAATACTACCATGAATCTCAATCGCCCCAGAACAGTATTTAAAAGGATAAAGACTTAGCAACCATGTACTCAAATAATGTCTTAGGGTTAAAACAATAATGTACTAAAAGTGAGTACAATACAAGAGTAAGCTAAAGGCATTTAGGGGTAACGATTGGTAAGGTTCACAATGCTCTTCATTAATAGTCCGGCTTAACTAGAAAATGACGATAACCATGAAAAATGATAGGCTCAGAGGGTTGTACTAGGGGTATCCTGCACTAATAATGAGTGCATGGCAAGGGTGTGGGATAGTTATATGATTGGTGTGACCATCATAACAATTACAGGTTTAAAACATGGGTTAATCATAATGCCTCTTATCAAGCAAATCCTAATACTTACTATGCGGTCTCAGGATGCATCACAAAAACAAGTTCTAGAATTTAATATACTACCAATACACTCATATAATTTAAACCGATCTCAATGCTCTAGAAAAGGCGACAAAACCACATATACACATCTGTAACATCCGGTAATAGGATACATATGATATTGCTCACGTCATTAACTCAGAAAGCCTAAAGGTATAAACTATATTGGGTATCAATAAAGATACCTGAATTCCTAAAGATCAAAAGGCAACTCATATTTTTGAGGTTGAAATTCAGAGGGTTTTTGTGCAAGTCATATACATCTATCATGAGAAACTATTAATACTCGTTTTCGTCGGTCTATTTTTAGTAGTGGACAATTAAATTGGGACATCTCAAAAAGGAAACGTGGACAATAAAAATGGGACGGAGGGAGTATAAGGTTTTGAACACATTTCTACACTTTTTCAAAATGTTGCATTTTAGACCCTTAAGAATGAAAAATGGCAAAATATACCTTTGGAGTTTTCACTTTTACAAGTTTGGTCCTTCTAGTTTAAAAGATGTACAAAGTAAACCTTGTATTTTGGAAAGTGACATAATAGACCCCTATAGTTATAACTTTGATAAAATGACATTTTCAGTCCCTTTAGTTATAAGTTTCAGAAAGTTACGATATATACCCTTTTGCATGAAAAATGTATCGTTTTTAGTCCAAAATCTATAATAATGATATTTTTCAATATGAAAAGTAATTTACAGGTTATAGCTTATTAATATAAGCTAAAATATGAAGGTTTAACGTAACAAAAGTTCAAAATAACGATTCGTTAAGCTAGAAATCAAAACGGGTCGAATTAGGGTTTTAGTAGGTTTTAAGTTTAAATTCTTTCAAGACTTAATAAAGTACTTATTATAATGTTAGATAAGCTTATTAGGATAGATTATAACAATAGTTTACAAGTTTAGCTTATAGATTAAGCAAAAACATGAAATTTAGGGTTTCTAGGTCACGGTTTGGATCAAAATGTATGAACGAGTTGATTTTGAGTTCAAAGCTTTTAACAATAGTATATTTATGATCATATGAACATTATAAGGGTATGGAAACAGAAATGGAGCTTGAAGAACCTGAGTTCGAGCTTATTGAATGGAAAACGGGTCGTATGGGTCACTTTTGCATTCGTACGCCTAAGATAACAACTTCGGGGCTTCAAGACTTGGTTTCTTCACTTCACTTCTGCTCTTAGGACCTCTTAGGACTTCCTTGATCAGTTCTTGGCTGCCATTGATGAGATAGAAGAAAGAATGAAGGTGTGATTTGTAATGAAAGGGTGCACCCCTTTTTATAGGTGCGAACACCCCTTGGAGCCCAAGTTTGGGTGATGTGGTGGCTTATTCTTGGAGAGGCTGATTAGGAGGGGCTATAAGGGTGACAAGGACTTAGCTATGCAAGGTGGAAATGTTGGAGAAGGTTTGTGTGGAGGGTTCTTAGCCGCGGGTAAGAATTAAGCCACAAGGAGGTGACAAGCTTGATTTGTGGCCAAGTAATGTGATTGAGGAGCTTGTAAGCTGCTTGGAAGTGAAGGAGGTGCATCATCAAGGTGCTTGTTTGCAAAGTTGAGTTTTAAAATGGGTCTAAATAAGCAAAAATGGTGTACGGGTTCAATAGGGCACATTTAGGGTTTTTCTAACTCATTTTCGTGTATATTGGATTAATAATGATGGAATATAAATTGTAATGTTTATATTAATAGTTTACAACACAATTTGATTAGTGGTTAAGGTTAATAATGGGTAAAAATGGAAATAATGGGTTACGGGTTCATTTAGGGTTCGACTTAGGGTTTAGGGTTTTCTAGTTTATTTTTCATGTACGTTGGATGTAATAAAGATGGAAATGATATGTAATGGTTATATTATAAGTTTATAACATAATTTGATCAATGGTTCGAGTTTAAAGTGGGTAAAATAAAGAAACGGGTCATGATTTAGAAATTAGCTCGGGTTAGGGTTTCTTACTTTGAATTCGTATAATTTTATGAAATGAGAATGAATATGGATTGTAAATGAAATGCATTGATTGCTTGTAACTTGTACTTAATAGATTGTACGGAATTCTTTAGGAAAACAGAGGTAAAACGGCTATTTTGGATATCGTGCATTAATGATTTGTACATTATGCTTTAAAGGCTTGTACCATATTTTGGAGGGAAAGTATATTCAGATGAGATGTTATATTACTTGTACATGTGCTTTGATTACTTGTACATTCACTTTGAATGTGTACATTACACAAAGTTAGGGTTTAGGCATAAACGTTAACGGTTTATGTTTATTTGATGGTAATGTCGTGAAAACTACGTTAAATAGATAACGTATGTGATAAAATGGATAATAGATCATTGACTTGACATATTAGGAAGTTTACTTGATATAAACATAAATAGAATAGGCATCGGTCGTTGTGTGAGCTCGTTTACTTTTAAAATGTAAACTATGATACGTAATGGAATAAAGCAAAAAATTTCCCGTGAAAAAGTAGTACTTAATAATATAAGTGGAGATTACAGTGATGAAAATTATGGGTTGTTATACATATCAACTCATCCGTTGAACATCGAATGTACAACGATAGCATATCGACTCATCCGTTGAACATCGAATGTACAACGATAGCATATCGACTCATCCGTTGAACATCGAATGTACAACGATAGCATATCGACTCATCCATTGGACATCTAATGTACAAGGATAGCATATCGACTCATCCGGTAAACATCTAATGTACAACGATAACATATCGACTCATCTGTTGAACATCTAATGTATAACGATAACATATTGACTCATACGGTAAACATCTAATGTACAACGATAACATATCGACTCATCCGTTGAATATCTAATGTATAACGATAACACATCGACTCATCCGTTAAACATATAATGTACAACGATAACACATCGACTCGTCCGTTGAACATCTAATGTACAAAGATAACATATCGACTCATCTATTAAACATCTAATGTATAACGATAACACATCGACTCATCCGTTGAACATCTAATGTACAACTATAACATATCAACTCATCCGTTGAACATCGAATGTATAACGATAGCATATCGACACATCCGTTGAACATCGAATGTACAACGATAGCATATCGACTCATCCGTTAAACATCGAATGTATAACGATAACACATCGACTCATCCGTTAAACATTTAATGTACAACGATAACACGTCGACTCATCCATTGAACATTTAATGTATAATGATAACACATCAACTCATCCGTTAAACATCTAATGTACAACGATAACACATCGACACATCCGTTGAACATCTAATGTACAACGATAACATATTGACTCATCTGTTGAACATCTAATGTATAACGATAACACATCGACTCATCCGTTGAACATCTAATGTACAACGATAACATATCGACTCATCCGTTAAACATCTAATGTACAACGATAACACATCAACTCATTCGTTGAACATCTAAAGTACAATGATAACATATCGACTCATCTATTGAACATCTAATGTATAACGATAACACATAGACTCATCTGTTGAACATCTAATGTACAACGATAACATATTGACTTATCTGTTGAAAGTCTAATGTATAACGATAACACATCGACCGAACCGAGATACCATACTGAATCGAGAAACCAAACCGATCGGACCGGACCAAACCAAAAACTGGACCGACCCGACCGGAACGAACCGAGAAACCGGACCGACCCGACCGGAAAGAACCGAGAAACCGGACCGACCGCACCGGAACGAACCGAGAAACCGGAATGCTTTTTATTTGTATTTATATAATCATATTTTTTAAAGAAAATAAATATATAAATGATGTGGTTGTCGTAAGGGACTTCTACAAGAAGTTTTACAACTCCCTAGGCAGAGTACCTAACCGTTGTAGTAGTAGTATAGGCAAGACTCGGGGGTTGTTATCGTTCTCTAAGGGAATAGGTTGGGAAGGCTTGATCACGGTCTAACAGAATTCTAGGGGTTGAGAGAAGATTATTTTTGTGTTTTTATGTTTATATTAAAGCAGGTAAATCTATGGTTTGAGAGGTTTGGTTGGTTTAACTACTAAAAACTAAATAATAAACTATGCTAATGGTGATAACAATATAATAAAGAGATTGTATTCATTTAATCATGTATTACTCCCTAGATTGCTTCTCTTAGTGTTGTTACTTTGTCACACTTGTGATGATCTATGTAACTATTTCCTAAGTCATGAATAGATTACACGAACCTGCCGTCTACTTAATATTCCGTTGAGGCAACGCACAAGTAAGGTAGTATGAAGACTATTACAAGGCCCCCAAGAGTATATTAAATGCATTTGAAATATATTAAAAGTGGATCAACCATATAAGGGGCAAGGTAGTATGAAGACTGTTACCCGATGGTATCCTTTTTACACAATCATGTTTCCCAGACATTTATCACAATATAGGACAAAAGCTGGTTTTCTAAAGCCTAACATGCATATTCATCACAAGAAGTAACACCACTAAGATCTACATTCTAGGGTTGCAGGCAAATCATAAATGACACAATAGGGAGTTTAGCCATCTGTTTAAATGATAAGCCAAAGAACAATAAATAATCAAACAACAAGTCATATTGAATGATTAAGATAATCTTACTTGATTAAAACATGAATTGAAAGAGTTACAATAGGGTTTTGAAGCCTTAAAATCGTCCTAATAAGTTGCCAAATGAACTAGGGTTCGTCTCCCTTTTTATTCTAAAGTTACACACTTAAAACACTAATTTCGGGTTTGTATATATAGATAAATCGCTGTGACGGCGTCGCGTTTTAATCGTGACGCTGTCATGAAAGAGAATATTCTAGATCTTGGGCTGGGTCGTGCGAGCTGACGTCGTCGTGAATTCTTATAACACCGTCGTAAAATGGATTTGTGACGGCGTACGTGATTCTGTGGACGCCGTACGCAGCCGTGAGAACATAATCTTGAGAGATATTAGTGTAGGTTCGTAGTCTTGTCTGTTTCTTCTCCAAATGAGCCTAAGTCACGTGTATTTCCTCTAAATGCCTTCCAAATGCTAAATACTTGAAAAGGAACGATTAAGTACCTATTTTGGGCATCATTGCACGATTTAAGGGGTTAAATGACCCCGAAAAAGTGTATAAAATGACACCTCATCAAATACCCCTACACTTGGGATTTGCTTGCCTCAAGCAAATAGGTTTTTCTACCTAGACAATAGCAGTATTAGGATCATTTAACCTACTCTTTAAAATTATTTTACAACACAACCTTTTAGACCTCGTAATTAAAAGCACGGAAAGCATACACTAGCACCTCACATAAGTGTTTGGGATTCTCTATTCCTCTCGGGTGTATAATAAATTATAACATAATAGGGAAATGAAAAATCAATACTCATTACCTGTCATAGCATATAAATTACCATAGGCTTGATAAAGGATCAAACCTCCACCGCTAGGTGCAAGCATTATTCATTACTATCTAAGAGGTATTTTCAAAGGGTTGTGGTGTGTAGGTGTAAGATAACATATAATGGAAACGGAAACGGATAGGATATATTTGGGTGGCTTTGGGTGAATTTAGAGTGGAAGGGTTAGCTAATTATTTACACGAATACACGTTGGTTTGGTTGCTAAGCCAAGACTCGGATGAAGATCTACAAACTCTACACAACTCTACACCAATCTCTTTCTTTTTCTTTTCTATTTTTTTAATAACATAATATATCATAACTTGGGGTTTATAACACATACCCCTACACTTGAGCTTTTACATGCTCGATATTTACAATCTAACTAATAACCCGATTTGGACTGGATCAAAATAACATTGAGATCATCTAACAAATGTATGGGGGTATTGAACTAACTTTTCTTCCCCATTCTTCCGCGAAATAAATACTAACATGAATCTCAATCGTCCCAAAACAATATTTACAAGGATAAGGACTTAGCAACCGTGTACTCAAATAATTAACTTGGGTTAAACACAATAATGTACTAAAAGTGAGTACATACAAGGTAGGCTAAGGCGATTTAGGTGTAACGATTGGTTTAAGGGTTAACGATGATCTTCATTAATAGTCTAGAATCCACCAGAAAATTACGAGAACCGTGAAAAGGATAGGCTCGGAAGGTTGTACTAGGGGTATCCTGCACTAATAATGAGTGCATGGCAAGGGTGTGGGATAGTTATATGATCGGTGTGACCATCATAATAATTACAGGTTTAAAACATGGGTTAATCCTAATGCCTCTTATCAAGCAAATCCTAATACTTACTATGCGGTCTCAGGATGCATCACAATAATAAGTTCTAGAATTTAATATACTACCGGTAGACTCATATAATTTAAACCGATCTCAATGCTCCAGAAAAGGCTATAAAACCACATATACACATCCGTAATGACAGAATAGATACACATGATTGCTCACTCCTTAACTCGAGAAAGCTAAAGGTATAAACTATCTTGGGTATCAATAATAGATACCCGAATTCCTAAAGATCTAAAGGCGAACCTCACATTTTTTTAGGGTGAAATTCTAAGGGTTTTTGTGCTAGTCATATACAGTTTATCCATGAGACGCTATTAATACTCAGTTTTCATTGGTATGTGTCATAATTTTTTTAAAATTTGGGTCAAAATTACCTTTTTATGCTATGTTTTGATATATTACCCATCATTTTAAGGACAAAGCAAATGGCAAATGACAAATGAAAGAATAGTTTCTAAGGCTTATTTTCCCCTTACACTTAAGTTGAACATTGTCCCCAATGTTCTATAGAAGTACCCGTAAAAACAAATAAAAGGAAAAGAAAACAAGTAAAAGAAACTAGTACTCCTCTGGTTTGATCAATAATGGAGTGAAACATGCGATAACTGGTTAAATCGTCCTCCAAGAATCATCCAATGAAACTTCTTAAGAATTTTCAAGCTTTTTCTCATCAAATATAACCTGTAATCAAAGACAAAGACAACTACACCAAGCATAAAATGTGCGATATAATAATATACATAATACACTCAACCACTAAGTAATTAGACTCTATGAAAGCAATAAAGATGGGATAAGAGTAATGTCATAATCATAGGTTTTTGCAGATTTACAAAAGAATTACATATTTTAGATGTTACACAAGTTATATTTTCAAAAATACTTAAAAATTTTGAATTTTCTAGTAGATGGCCTCATGACGCCGTCAGCAATATCCTGATGTTGTCACAGAGGTCGAGCTGACGGCGTCGCGTATAATCTGTGACGCTGTCTCCACACTCTATGAAAATTCACTTTTGTTTTTGATGAAAATTTTTTAGTACGTTATCTTTTAAGTTATTTCCTGTACCAAATACTGCATAAAACCTGAGATTTGACAATACAATCATATGACTCGAAACAAATACATAAGACACACAAGACACATAAAACACACCTAAAATACAAGAAATAAAAGATTGGGTTGCCTCCAAACAAGCGCTTGTTTTTGTTTGAGTCACGATCCTGACTCTACGCTTATTTGACGCGTATAAGGTGGGTATCCCCTACACTTGAGGTTATGTGTGGGTGATAGTAGCGCTCACAAACCAATTTGATGGGAAGTATGCCACATTGGTGAATGTGGTGTATGAATGGTCCAAGGGGTTTTTACTACCTTCATCCTAAAAACACCCAAATCCTTTTGGTTGATGGTTGGATTGGAAGTTAGAGTTGAAAATTATGACAAATAATTTGGGTTTATGTCATTCTTATGAAGATTTTGCTCTAACGATTTCTTTATCCATTCGAGGTTCCCATTATTTTTATCCAGACTTCATCTTCATCTTCGTACTCAAGCTTATTTTCCTCAAATGAATGAAGTATCGGCATGTTGAGGTCGGAATTTAGGTATTGGTGAGGGTATCTATAGATAGTGGGTTTAGTATTGGAAATAATCGAGACCATATTCACCATGCTAGGCTTGAGTATTTCAGGGGTTACGGTAGGGGTGTGAGTAGGGAATTTAGTGATCTTTTCGATTTTTATGGAATGAGTTCATTTTGCCTCTATTTTAACCTTCAGGGTTGCAATTAAACTATCTGCGAGACACATAAAATATGTCTCTTTGTTTTCTCATAACATCCTTAAATGCCTAATAATGATCCTCTGATTCATCAATTAATTTCAGTATTCTGCCTCTAATTCCTCCTGCTAAGGCTTTTTAGGAAACGCAAATCCTACCTCATACTCCAACAACACTTCATTCCTCATTAAAGATTCTACTCGACACTCCGCACTTTCTAACTCATGTTTTAAAGTGGCATCTATGTAGTCGGGACTTCCTTTTTTAGAAAAGGTTGGGTCGTTCCACTCTTCTTCTTCGTATTGGGCTGAAATCCTCGATGGTTTTTCCACTCTTCTTCCTGCCTTAATTTTTTCAAAGGTCCTCCCTCTTGCTCATACCTCATGGCCATCAGGTTGGTAGTCGACATGATCATAAAAGATTTGAACTTGAAGCCATAGATCAAGACCATGATGAGGGACTTTTCAGAGTAAGTCCTTGAAACGAGTCCACGCATCGTAGAGGGATTCATCTTGATGTTGTTGGAACATCAAGATATTCGTACTCAAGCTTATTTTCCTCAAATGAATGAAGTATTGGCATTTTGAGGTTGGAATTTAGGTGTTGATGAGGGGTTATATAGATAGTAGGTTTAATATTAGAAATCATCAAGACCCTATGCACCTTGGTAGGCTTGAGTGTTTCGGGAGTTATGGTAGGGATGTGAGGAGGAAATCTAGTGATCTTATTGATTTTTATATTGTCCTTTAATTTTTACATAACTACGAAGGATAATTTCATGAATTCGCCAAAAATGATATTCATATATTCTTCGAGTTGATGTAATTTCTCCTCTTGATCACGTATGAAACTTATAATTATTCGTTCGAGTTGTTTTTGGTGGCTAGGTCGAGAGTAATCTCCTATGGTACGGGGTCAGTTTGAATTTTCGTCTTCCATGATGGTCAACGGAAGAGTAGGTTGGTTACGAACAAAAGGAACAAAGAAGAGATAGACTAAATGAAAGCTAATTGACAAGAAATTAAATCTCACTTTGATAGGAATCTTGTAAGTAGAACTAAGCTAGATAGGATCCGAAACCTACGCTATTCCCCAGCATCGGCGCCAAAAACTTGATGCGATAGTCGTAGGACTTCTACACGAAGTTTTACAACTCCCTAGGCAGTGTACCTAACCGTTGTAGTGTAGTATAGGCAAGGCTCGGGGGTTGTAATCGTTCTCTAAGGGAATAACACTGTGAAGGCCGGTTCGAATGTTCACTAAGGTGTAAGGGTTGAAGGAATATTATTTTTGTGTTTTTATATTTTATGAAATCAAGTAAAATTCTGGTTTTAGAGGGGTTTTGGTTTTAAGCTAATTAAACTAATAAACTAAATAACAATTATACAATGAAGCGTATTCACCTGGGATGCACTACTCCTTGCTAGCTATCCAATTCTACCTATTGCTTTGTCACACTTGAGATGTAATGTGTAAGTGTTTCCTAATTCATGAATGGATTACACGAACCTGCCGTCTATGTAATATTTCGTTAGGGCAATGCACAAGTAAGGTAGTATGAAGACCATTACAAGTCCCCTAAGAGTATATTACATGCAATTGAAATATCTTAAGAGGGATCAACCATACAAGGGGTAAGGTAGTATGAAGACTGTTACCTATGGTATCCTTTCTACACAATCATATTTCCCTAGACATATCAACAGCGATACTGACAAAAGCTAGTTTTCTAGAGCATAATGCACACATCCATCAACAAGAAGCAATAGGAAACAAGAATTATAAACTATAATTAATTAGACTCATTGAATCTGTCACAAACAACAAGATCTAATCAATTAATGACAAGGTTCATGCATTCCTAAATAAATACTAGATGAATTAGCCAAGCATACTCAAGCAATAGAAATCATAATCAACAAAAAGAATTGAAGACATACATTAAGATAGATATGATAATCAAACCATTACAAGATGTTTATGGAATGAATTAAGTCTTCTAAGTTGCTGGAAAAACACCTACCCAAACCCTTAAGTCAGCCCTAGGGTTTGAGGCTTGATAAAAATGAAGTTATGAGGTTGTATTTATAGGCAAATCCTAAACCGACCTTCATGATGGCGTCACCAATAACATGTGACGCCTTTACCACGAAATTTTTCACGTAGTTGTTGATTTTCTCGTTCTGAACATGTGGGCTGTTGAGTCGTCGAAATCCGAGTTCGTATGAAGGAGTTATGATCAAAACAATATCAGGTACTTCACGCGCGCGTTAAATGGTATTCTTAATCTCGTGACACTGAATCTTCTAGAGTTCCTTTAGGTCGTCCATGTTCTGACACTGTCACCAAATCTCTGATGCCGTCATGGGTTGAATTATGACGAC
>BQNB010048137.1:0-38138 GCA_026074375.1 Tanacetum coccineum
ATTGCACACAACGGGTACAGACACGAAAATAATTAAATTATATTTAATTATCACTTTTATTAAATAAAATTTTTTAATAAAATATTTAACGTTTATTTCGAACGTTTATTAAGAACGCGAATATATGGGTTAGAAATTTTTTATTTTTTTTATTTTTTCTTTTATTTCGGACGAGACGTAACCGGTTCACTAAATAAATAACGAACATTTTTATAAATGTTATAAAAATAATTAAGAAATATTATCAAGTAAATATTCGTTTTTGTTGTAAAAATTATTTGGAAAACAATGACGCAAGTTTCGCGCGTCGAATCATTAGTTAAGTCGCCTAAACGAGTCTCGAACCGCTTTTTATCAAAAGTATAATAAAAAAAATTACACTTTTAACCCTCAACTATTATACACTTACTAATTCATTTTAAAAGTTTTATATATAAATAAAATTTATAACATTTATTTCATTATTACAAAAATTTTACACACACACCACTATAACTCTCTCTCCCTCTCCAAATATCCGGCCACCACCAGCCCACCGCCGGCCACCACGTCGCCGCCGCCGGAAAAGTTTTCCGGCGGACTTTTCCGGCCGAATCCAAAAATACTCCCCATCACCCGATCTGTCCGATCCCCACACTCACTCGCCGCCATGCACCTCCATCGCCGCTGCCACCCCTCCTCCGGCAGCCACAGCCGGCCACCACCGTCATCAACATCACCATCATATCATCTACATCGCCACCCGCTGCCACCTCACCTTCATCACCACTCCACCGACGTCATCTTCATCATCACCATAGCCGCACACCAACACCACCACCATCACTACACCAGCACCACCACCACCATATGGGTGGTTTGTTTTCGGTGGTAAAAACCCCACCAAAGGGGTGTTTGTTTTCGGCGACAGCCCACCACCACCAAGGGTGGTTTTGGTTTCGGTGGTAATGAACCACCACCACTGAGGGGGTGTTTGTTGGCTGTGGGTTTCACCACAGCGGGGTCCGTTTGGTTTGTAGCATTAGGGTCCGTTTGGTATTGTGGCAGCCGCCACCAATGAGGGTGCGGTTGGAATTATATCACCCGAAAAGGGGTGCGTTTGGCTGTGAAAAATCACAGCTAGGGTGCGTGTGGTTTGTGTTATAAAAACAGCCGAAAAGGGTGCGTTTTGGTTCCGGGTCAGCCGCACCAAAACAGCCAACAAAGGGTGCGTTCGGGTTGGGTTGTGGCCACACAGGGCTGCGTTTGGTTGTAGTAATTAGCCAAGGGATGTGTTTGGTTCTGGGCAGCCATAAGGGGGGCGTTTGGCTGTTGGACAGCCATGGTGCGTTTGGGTTGTCGCAACACCAAGGAGGGGTGTGTATGGCTGTGTAAAACAGCCATATGGGCGCGTTTGGTTTGCTGAATAACACCCAAGGGGTGTGTTTGGTTTTGGCAGATTTGGACCAAGGGTGCGTTTGGCTGTGACAGCCCAAGAGGGGTGTTTGTTTCCGGGTTTAACAACGAGTAGGGTGTTTTGGTTGGTTGTTTAACAGTTTCGGGTGTGATTGGTTCTATTTGGTTTTGTTTCTTTTTGTTACTTGTTTGATTTAGTTTAGATATATATATTGAAACACGCGCGCACTTTGCAACACAAATTGATTGAGAGGGAAAAACATTGAGTTTTGTGAAAATGGGAAACGTTGTATAAACGGCAAGGTCATGCCGAAATTTCTAAAAATTCTTATACTTAGTAGTTTTCAATAAAATTTCTATTATATTAGAAACCCGATAAAATGACAAAGTTATATAGTTTTTAAGATTAAATTATTTAATTGTAATAAGACAAAAATCAGTAATAGAACGAAAAATATACATTATAAACAAGATAACTAGTTTAGTTAAGAACGCGTAACGAAATACTAAATTATAAAATAATTATTTTTATAAATTCCCGACAATAACTTTTTGTACAAACTTTAAAAACGTCATTAGCAAATTCATAACCTTTAAAACGTGTGTTTTACTTATGTATGAAACGGTTTTATAATTTAATTAGTAACTATTGAAAATGTGTCAAATTATTGTTTTACCATTAATTTCTCGCGCTTCTTTATAAACTACTTTGTAAAAGTAATAATATATTGCGACTTATTCCTTTTGTTGATTGTCTTTATTATATAATTCACCCATAGAATAAAATAATTGTTTCTTTTTCATATGTACTATATACGTAAATATAGTTACATACTTTGTGTATTCTTTTGTGTAATTTTATTTAACCACCCACCAAACTCATACCAACTTGAAACCTCAATCCTTTATCAACTGTCGCGGTTGACTAACCAATTAATCGGAACCCAAAGTCATTATCCTAAGTAGTAGGATCAAACCGTTAAATTAGCTGCATCTTCTTGGTCGAGCTGTTCCATTCTCCGTTGTGCTGTGATTATTATTTGCATTTCTGCTAGTTTCTCTGCAACATCAAGGTGAGTTCATAGCCCCACCTTTTCTCTTTTAATGGTTTTCATACACATGAATGTTTTTACTAAAGCTTTTGCTTGCCTACCACATGATTTCTAATACATGTTTGATACATGCTTGTTTTACCGAATAACTTATCGGTTACTACTACATAAGCGTTACATGAATGTTTTTACTAAAGCTTTTGCTTATCTACCACATGATTTCTAATACATGTTTGATACATGCTTGTTTTATAAACTGGACACAAGAAACTTTATGGTATGCTGGACCCAAATATGAGGTCAATTGCATGAGTAGTTATTGCCAAAGACCCCACATCATGAACTGTTAATTGCCTATAATGGGTGAGCGCTAGTACAAATAAATAGATCTATTGGGTTTGACAGCCCTGTCCGGGGGTCTGAATCGAATCCTTTCGAGCACCCAGTCAACGGACAATTTGTATTTAGAAGTTAGGTATAAGGCAATAATACCTAGTTATGGGGCAACATGAATTACATACAAGATATGTGTTAACGTCAAGGCTTCGGTGTCATGAGCTCAATGCAATCAAGATTTATACATTGCATTCGTTGCAATGTATTCTGTTGAATTATACTTTGAAATACTGTCGCTGGCTGATCTTAAACCTTGTGGTCCACTATTGAGCAATACTTGACTTATTGAAACATTACTTGAATTTCGATAACAATTTTTCTAAATGCTGTAACGCTACTTTTCTTACAGAAATATTTCTTGAACTATTTCAATACTGCTTTTACTTAAACCTATGAATTCACCAACATTATTGTTGACGTTTTTGCATGTATTTTCTCAGGTTATTATATTGCTAGCTGAGCATTGGGAGCATTCGAGACGCGTGGATATCAACAAAACTCAAGGACTCGGTTTTCTTCGCATTCGATAATCATGTGTCTTTAAAATATACATTAAATCATGTTTGAACTCTTTTAACTTGGTGAAAAGGGAATTATTGGGACCTAAATTTACTCTGATTTATTTAAATCGAATGTGACATTTTATCAAACGTCCCTTTTGAGGTCGTTTACTGTAACTTGTACTTTATACTATGAAGTGGCACCCATAGTACGATTATCGGCCATCGTAACTACGGGAGGAGCTTGATTTTCAATTGGTTCCACAAGATTGAATGGTTCAACAAAAGTCGGTGGGACTTGTTGTTGTTGACGGTTAGAATTACGAGATTGAGAACGAGTGCGCATGCACTAAAATGTAAAAAGAAAATTTATACTAATTTTTTTTCTTTTTTTAAATTTTTATATTTTTTTGGTTTTTCAACAATGTATTCACAATATATTTTAATAACGGACAATGAGATAAGACACTTAAACCTAATAATCAACTCGCTTCTCGGTAGCTCTTCAAAAATAAAAACGCACAAAGGAGCGGATGAGTAGGAAAGCGCGAAGCTATTAAAAACCTTTCTCCTTTAGGGTCGTAGTTCCTAGGAACAACCCGCCTTATACCCCTCTTATAGTTTGTTTAACTTTCAAAGGTGAACCGTACCTCGCGAGAGACACAAAAGGTAAGTTTTTGATATTTTGTTCGGGAACTTATTAATGATAATACTTCAATTGAAAGTATTATATTGATGGTGAATTTTATTTCTTTTTTATGGACAATTTTTTGATTTTTTTGATTTTATTTTCTTCTTCTTTTTTTTATATTATATATACTAATAAAAGAAATGAAAAATGTTTTTGTATTTTTTTGTTATAAGAAAATAAGCAAAATAACTTCACACGGAAGGATCTTCAAACACAAATTGTCAAACGGCTCAACAATCGTAAACAATCCTCCCCGGCAGCGGCGTCAAAAACTTATTAAGATTGATTATACCTTTTAAAACATATATATACATATATAAATAATACTTATAAATATATAATATAAGGGATAATAATAAAAAATCTCTTAATTGTAGTAAACCGGAAGTATGATCCCGGGTCGTTATCCCCAACGAGGAATGCAATTGAAAGCCGAGAGTCATTTTGATAATCGATGCTTGAATGGAACAAGATTATGATTGGATTTCTAAAGCTAAGGGAAAATTAATTCAATCTAAACTAAAAACAATTAAAGCAACACACTTTTAAACTAAAAACGAAAACCTGGGATCCTAAAAACACGTCTAATTATCAACTAAGTCATAATTAAACCCTAAAAATGCAAAATTAGTTTCTAAACCTCTAAAATGACAAAAGAAAATTTTCTAAAAAAGAATTATATTTTTTTGACTATTTAATAATTTTTTATGAATTAAAAACCTATTTAATCTATTTAAAATTCTAGAAAATAACAAATTAATTCCTAAAAATTCTAAAAAATGATTTTCTACTTTTGAAAAGTCTAAACTATCATAAAAACTTAGAAAAATATTTTTCACTACTTTTTATAATTAAAAACTAATTTCTAAACTAAAATTAAAAAGCTAAAAATGAAATTTAAAATCTAAAAATGATAAAAAAAGTTTTTAAAGTTTGTAAACCTTAAAATAGTAATTCTAAAACTAAAACTATTTTTTGTATTTTTCTGATTAATTTAACTATTTTTAAATGACTTTTCAAAATTTTAAATTACAAAAATTAAAGAAAATTAACAAATGACTTTAGAAAAATTTAAAAAATTCTACAAATGTCCTAAATCTTATAAGGAAGGCAGGAAAAATAAGAGGAAGCACACATCTTAAACAAAAAGCTCTAAAAAGCCCGGAATAAGCTTCGAAGTGCTTATGAGAAAAAAGGGGTAAAAATGTGTTTAAGTATATAGATTGTGCAAAGTCTAACGAAAAAGTCCCAAGGGTGCTAGTGGTAGAGGGTGTGTGTGTTAAAACGTTTGGTGAGTGGGGGTTGAGGTCCCGGGTTTGAGTCTTGCTCACCTGGGGCTTCCCCCAACTCCCAAATATTTGTTTATTGCCATTTTTTACAACTTTTTAGTTGAGCTAAAACTAAGCAACTTTTCCAAAAACACTTTTTATATAAGCTACAAATAAGCACAAAAATAAGCTTTCAAAGTTGACAGGAAGCTTATATGACTAAAAGACTAAATGCTAACTATTTTGGCTTTTTCTAAACTAAATAAGCTAATTAAGGCAATAAGGATGACATCAACTAAAAAAGCTATACTTAATAAGCTAATGAACAAACAAAAATAAGCAAAAGAATTTTAAGCTAGGATGTGCTAAAAAATGACAGAATACTTAAAAAGCTTTAAAACATAAAAAAATTAAGTTAAAAGTGCAAATAAGCTCAAATAAGCTTTACCCTAAGTAAAATAAGCTAAAAGGGACTTAAACTAACCTAATAAGCAATACTAAACCTAAATTAAGCAAATGCAACAGCTTAAAAGCTCAGATAAGCAAATAAGCTCTAAGGCCAAAACCTTGTTAACCAAACAGCCAAAAGGGGACTTTTTGAGTTATTTTTTCTCATGCTACAAAACAGATCCTCATGGCTTAGCAATTTATAAGCCCTTCAAGCTTATCCAAAAAGCTACTTAAATTAACAATCAGAAAAGAGTTTGAAATTCAAATAAGCCTTTAAAAAGATTAATGAATAAGGGCCTTCACATGACTACAACTCTTAAAATTTTTTTATGCACATCTTTACAAATCCACACTTTGCAGCTTAAAATAAGCTTACAACCAGAAACTTATGACTTTGAAAACCCAATAACACAAATTAAAGTTGGACCTCAAATAATTATTCAACTTTCAATAAATACCATTTGAATTTCACATGTAGCCACAGAAGCAATGAAAAGCAATTTCTCAAAATTTTCAACATTTGGTAACTTTTGACAGATTTGGGCAAAGATAAAAACAACAAATGCGGACCTATGGACTTTGTTTCTAGCTTGTTTTAACACATAAAAACATACTTAGAATGCCGTTTTTGAGGATCTAATCCTATAAGCTAATGTGAACAACTTTAAATCAACAGATTCAAATGACAAGTTATTTAGACTAAGATTTTGAAACTTAACACTTAAAAACTACTAACTACTGGATTTTAGGATCAATTTAAGTTAAACTAAAATGACTCAAGTGTCAAAACTCATTTTTGACCCATTTTCACCCATGAAAACAGTTAAACCAAACACCCCTTTAAACATATTTTTACCAATTTTAACTTGATAACTTGATTTTTTATGAACGAACCCTTAAGACCAGATTATAAATAACTTATAACCAACCCAATGAGCAAATTTTAACAACAGTTAAGCACTCAAATAAGCTGGAATAGATTATGCACTTTTATAAGCTAATATGAGACAGATTCTAAGAAAACTTAAACAAATGATTTCTAAACTACGATAAGGCATACATAAGCATTAAATAACATTAATAAGCATAAACAAGCAAATAAAAACAGGCAATAAGCAACAATAAGTAGTAAAACGGTAAATAAGACAAAATATGAAAAATGAGAACTTACAAGACCCTTGCTCAAAACATGGTATACAAATGCTCTTAGAGCTTATCTACAAGCTCTAGCTTGTCAAAGACAAGCTAGTGAAACCCATAAGCCCATCCAGGTTTGGCTTATCATCTATTTGAGCATTCTTTTTTTTGGTATTTTTAGGATTTTTATGAATAAAACAGTATTTAAAAGCTTTAAAACAGTAACAAAGGCAAAGATTAAGAAGCTAAAAGCTTAGTGAAGCTCTTAGGTTAGATCAATAAGCTGCATCATAGCTTAAAAAGCTTACCAGGTTATGTAAAGTGATCAACACAGAATCTTAAAACAATACCTCAAAACTTTTTCATTAATCTTAAAACGTTTACAAAGCTTGGAATTTAAAAAACATTAAGTAAAATAAGCTGAAAAATTAACTAGATAAAAAAAACTCAGTGCCCAAGGGCTTACAATGAGTCCTATTTATATAAAGACTAAGAAGGTTCTAGGATGTGTGTTTCTTGTGTGAGACATAAGGCAGCTGTGCTTCATGTGTGAGTGCTTCAAGTCTTTCATCTTGGCCATTGAATTTGAGTGGTGCCCAAGCCCTTTGATCTCAACCCTTCAATCTTTGTCATTTACCCTTGACGAATGGGGGATTATGGGATTGCCAAGGTGGCGTTTGGCCATTTGTGGAGTGGGGTAGAGGGGGAGGGTGATGTTTAGGTATGGGTCGACAAGGTGGAGAAGATGGGGGAATAGTACCTGGATCATTTGGCGGGTAGTGAAAAATTGTTTGAACTTTGGCAAAATCAGTCCCTGAGTTTGGTGTTTGTTTGCATCGTTAGTCCTTAAAGGACTAACGGCGTAAAGGGGTTGGGGGTTAAAAGGCTAACGGCTTGTTATAAGGGGGTTATGGGTTATTATTTGGGCTTGTGTATTGGGCCGGGTGTTATAAAAGGGAACTTGGGCTTTTTATAAGTCTTTAAGGCTTATTAAGTCTTTATAATGTTTAAATGGGCTGACCCGGCCCATTAGATGGGTACGGGTCGGCTCCGACCCTTTGACTTTGACTTTGACGGGGTTGAATTTGGTTGACTTTGACTTTTTAACTTTTGGCTTTGATTTGACTTTTCTTTCACGCTCTTTCCGTTCTCGTCCTCAGTTTTGTCGTTTTGGCTTCGTTTTTGTCCTTTTCTTAGATATCCATTACCTGCATAGTACAAATGCAAAACATACAAATACAATGTATTTTTGGTACGTTTTTGGTCATTTAAGCACGTTTTTAATGGTTAAAGGTATGTGTAATTAAACACATACCAGTGTTGGTCATTTGTTAAACACGCTAATACATTTTACTTTCTCTCTCTATAAGTGATCATCCACCTCTCTTTTTGTCTCTAGGTTTTCCTTAGATTCTCATATAGACTCTTGATTTGTGATATCATCAATTGGTATCAGTCGCCATGGGGTGATTGTGTGAGGTTGTGTGCATTTTTACATCATCTACATACGCTTTTTCTAGCTTTTTTCTTGGTTCGTATGTGTCTTTTTTAAACATAATTTTTTTTGTTAAAAAACTTAAAGTTCGTATTTTTATGACGTATCTTGCCTAGATATAGTTAGTTGTATAATAGGTTTGGTGAAAAAACGTTAAAAAGTGTGGGTTTTAGGTGATTTAAAAGTTGATTTTCTAGAAAAGTTTGAAGATTGCTGTTAGGAATATGAAAAGTATTGGTCACTTCAATATAGATAGTCGTAGCTCGTAGATTAATCAAATGTAATGTTAGTAAGCTAACCGGGCCAAAGACACATAGAAAGCCCATTACGTAAGCCTATGGCCGGTTATTTTTTGATGTATAAATACCCTCTCTACACATGGAGAGAGTGTTGGTTGGTTTATTGTCCCCATCACTAATTTAATTCTTGTTTCTTTGTTACTCTTCTTACTAGAACCAATCCTCCCATTACTTTCTACTCTTAGATTTCTATATTGTTCTTTGGTGTTATAGATTACTAGTATTCTACAATTGGTATCAAGAGCCATGGCGTGATTGGTTTAGTTTTGTGTTTATTTTGTTTGTTTTGTCTTTTTTATCTAACCGTACTATTTTTTTCTTATTCTGTCTGTATTCGAAGTTTTTTTGGTACACTAAAGGTTATTTTACCTGGTAAATACGTATAGTATCTTTATGATATAGGTGTACCAGCTTAGATTCAAGAAAACATCATCTTTGTGCATTTTTGTGTTCGAAAAAGCTTTAGAAAGGACAATTCTTGATTTCAAAATTTTTGGCTTAAAATCTATAAAGTTTGCATTTTTAAGGTACCTATAGGCTTAGTAATACTAGTTGTATAAGAAATTTTGGGTAAAAACGATCAAAAGTGAGTCTTTTTGTGTTTTGAAAAATCTGAGTTTCGTTTTGTTGAAGGCGAGTTAACAATTCTTTGGTGAAGGCGAATTAGCAGTAGTATGTTGAAAGCGATTTAGCAATTGCATGTAAAGGCGAATTAACAAGTTTCTTTGCAAGGCGATTTATCAAGTTCTTTGAAGGGGAATTATCATGTAGAAGTGAAGGCGAATTAGTCAAGTTTTCTTTTAAGGCGATTTATCAAATCTACTTCGTACAAGGCGATTTATCATCTATTTTACAAGGGATTTATTCAGTTTTAGTACAAGGCGATTTATCAACTGTTCTTTGCAAGGCAATTTAACAAGTTCTGAGTGCATGATTTATCAACTGTTCTTTGCAAGGCGATTTATCAAGCACTTTGTACAAGGCGAATTATCAATCTTTCATTGCAAGGCGATTTGAAGGTTCTCGAATTCACACAAACATGTATAGATCTAAAGAGATCTAGAGAGAGAAAGTTAGAGAGAGAGAATAGTTGAGAGGAAGTATGTAAAAAAACACACTAAATTGTGTGTGTATAAGTGAAGTCGATGCTTACCTCTTCCAAAGTTAGAAGAGGTATTTATAGTTCTTACAATACACCGGGTATTGTACCCGGTTCAATACCGAAAAGTCATTAATGTTTACCTATTAACACTTCGAGCTTATGAACAGTAAATAACGGGTGACCGAGTCTTTTTCTAATATCTAACCAATCGCCCCCTAGGGGTCACCCCTGAAAATACTAAAATTAAGCTCTTCAATCTTCGATTGATCTTATGTTTTGGCTCGTAACGTTTGATTCATGATTTGTATCTTATGATCTGAAGTAGTGGACTTTAGAACTTTTTGGCTTTAGCTTGACTTGTATGTGATCTTTGAAGCTTTTTGAGGATCATCATCCAATCATAATCTTCTAATCCTTAATCATGTAATCTTTTGCCATCATTGTGAACTGTGTCATTCAGAATGATATGCTCACACTTTTCTTGATCTTGAAAGCTTGAATATTCAGAGTTGCGGGAAGCTGTTGAATAACACAGATACTTGAGCTTTCTGATATCCTTTGAATGAGTCATTTGAGAATGAGCACACGTTAAGAACTTGATTTGTTGGAACCGGTATCTCCTCTCCATCTTTAAATGTTCCTGTAATAAAACAGTTGCAAATAAAGATGAAATATTGTTTGTAAAAACATCTAAGTGTTAATTATGGAAATTATTTTGTACCACTTCGATAGTTTGTATTGGTTGTCAATTGTTGATAATCGTCAATTCTTTGCTGGAACAAGTTTGATTTCACAGTAGAATGCATCATCGTTTCTTTCCGTAGACACAAGTTTGATTCTTGTAGATTCGAACAGTCAGCCCCCCCCCCCCCCCCCCCCCCCCCCACCCCCCCCCCCCCCACCCCCCCCCCCCCCCCGTACTTGAGCTTGTTTGATGTAGGCTCTTAGCAGGATTTCCTCTTCTTAGGGATACCTTCGTATCACTCGGATGTTTCTGGCAAATATCACAAGGATTAATGCGTAGGACTCTTAAGATAACTTGTTTTCCACAGTGTGTGAAAGACAAGATAACTGGAAATGTGTCCTAACGAGTTATTGTATGATCTCTTGGCTATAGACTCGAAAGTGCGCTTTGATATTGTGATCGGTGGCTGGAGCTGACTGCCCCTTTTCAATATCCGACTTACTCAGAGTGAGTAGAGACAGTAGATTGCATGTTTAGTCTCCGTGACCCCAAATGAGGACAAGTTCTTTCATAGAGAATACTCGAATGGCTGGGAAGGGTTGTGCATTGCTTACTAGGTCAATGATGTCGTCTTCATTGTCAGCAATCAACTTGGTGATTCTGCACAGATTTGTATTGATCCGGTTTCTGCCTAAAGTGTATGGAGGGCTTCTTTCTTTACACCCTTTTATCAGTACAATTCCTATTCATTCTTCAAACCCCTTCAGTCGTACGAGATTTCATGGACTAGAACCTTGTTGGGTTTATTCAAGTACTTGCTCCAATCTCAGTCAGCAATATTCCATTTCTTACCATTTACTCCTTTTTCTCATACCTAAGGACTTCAACACATAACTGTGGATTTTTGTCCCTGGGTAGTTCCCCTCGGTTCTAGACAGGATCATGGGATCGTGTACCTAACCTCCATCTCTATAACTTCGATAAACTGTAAATACATGGGTCAATTTTTTTTTTTTCCTTTTTGGTACAGTTCACCTTGCCATAAAATCACTGTTGAAAAACTCAATCAGGTACTTATGATAAAACTATCAAAGTGTTTAGTACCCGATTGTTTTTGCTTTTCAGAAAAGCTCCCCCTCAACATGTGCATCGGTATTCGAAACTGTTTAGCACATGTTGGTGTGTATACACTTGAGTAATATGATCACATTTATACAGTATTTTAATCACATTTTTCTCCCCTTATCAAAAATTTCAAATCATTTGACATTTTGGATATCAATTGATTTAAATATGTTATAAACTTTCGGAGAAAAGTGTGCCAATTATTCACAAGCCGTGTTTGGAACATATTAATGCTCCCCCTCAATCATTGAAGGATATATAAGATTTAGAGCTGACGAACTGTTATTTGTAAAAGATTTTGAAGTTTCTAAGAATTCTTGATAATTTGCCTCAATTCACTTATTTATATTTGCATATAATTAAGTCTATACTAATCATTTATTTATTCACAAAGAATATGTATGAGACAGGGGACCTGAAAATGGTAAACCGAAAATGACATAGTCATTTTGTCCATGTAAGCAGTCTGTAGTCCGTCTCGATACTCTCCTTTTGGAAGTTGTCTTAGCTTCCCCTTGAATCAGCAATCCTTTCTTGAGTAGATTCAAAGCCTTCTTGCAATTCGCATTAAGAAGACTTGAAGTCTGACGCCCAAATCTTTGAAGTACGCAATTAATTCAAAACCGCAACACCAAAGTCAATTAAGTCCCGGATGTCTAAATTTCTCTTAACATGATAGTGATGATATAAATTGAAACACCAAAGTCAACTAAGTCCCGGATATCTCAATTATTCCCTCTCAGTAGACGAACTGATAACACCTAAGACAACTAAGTCCCAAATGTACACTTTTCTTTCTATCGGATACTGACTAACTAGAGGAATTATCATACTTATCATACCAATATGTCCCTCTTTGATCAAATATTTCTACTCCTTTTAAAATCACGCTTGGTGATTGACGTTTAAGGAAGCATTAATTTGAATCAGTAACCCAATCTTTCCACGCTTTAAATCAATCTTCTGGACAAAAAACACATTTCCCTGGTATCCAACTAATGCATACCATAAATGCACACTAAGATTTCTCGTCTCCTTGTGGTTGGAATAGCGCACCGGAAAGTAAACACATTAATAAACTATAATTTTCTTGGGGATAAGACACTTGTCTTCCCGGAATGGCACCTACAAGTAATTAAGGTATGGATTCTATCACGTGGAGTTGTTGTACCTTTCTAGTGTATCTTACTCCTTCCCCTTGATGTTTTCATACTCAGAATCAGAAAAAAAATCTTATATGCAACATGCTTGAGATCGTGTTCTCGCAGATTAATAAACTTTAATCTATCCAGTAAGATCAGTTTCTAAGGCTTTTAAAACTATGAAAGAAATTTTCCAAACATTTCCTAAGTTTTTTACAATCTCTGTCGCGTTGGCAATATTAGTCGTATGTAGTTTAAAGCCTGAATTCACTAAGTCTTCAATTGCAAATAAGTCCCTAAAGTTTGAAGCAAATGACATCTAAGGCACATGTAGTTAATATGAATTAACTCCCTTTAAATTGTTATCTGTCATTATCAAAAACTTCAACTGTTTAATCCTTGACTTATTTTGAAAGACCGTTTTAAAAGATTATTTGACACTTTCTCCCCCTTAAATGATGACCCGTTTTCTATTTAAAGAGCTGTAGTCATTGTTTGAGTGGTCGAATTATCTTTGAAAATCTTTTCGTGATTACTAAAAATATTGATTCATTGTGAAGACAACTTTTTCCAATGAATAAGGATATCTCTTATTTTGAAAATTATAAATGCACTGAAACGTACCTTATTCTTATGAGCATGGATATGAAATAATCATGCCCGGGAAAATTGAATTACTACGTTGGTCTTGGAACAGCTGTCTTTTCGACGACATGCGGATCATCATTTTGAAAAGCGGTTTGCCAGTGTAAATAACTGCAAGCCATTATGATGTGCTCAAAAAACTTTGAATGTTTTGTTAGAGTAGCCCAATACCGAAAGACTTCTCTTTTTTTTTGTTGTAAGGAAAAATGCATGGACGTGTATTTTTTTCTTTACGATGAGGGGGGGGGGGGGCACGGGTTATGTACAGAAATGTACATAAGCCATTTTTTTTATATTTACAAGATGATGTTTGATGATAATATCAAGTAGTTACGTTTGTCAGAACTCAGTTCTGCTGGAGTCAAACATCTCATACCAATCCTTCTGACAAGATATAGAAACTGATCCTCAGGAAGGGCATTCGTAAATTAATCAGCTAATTAGTATTCAGTTCTGACAAAATATAATTTAATAATATCATTTTCAACCTGTTCCTTTATGAAGTGATACCGAGTATGGATGTGCTTTGTATGAGAATTGTTTTGTACGGGGTTGCATGATATTGCTATGCTGACTGAAAAGTCGCAATACAACGGTATTTTGTTTTAGGTTGAAAGCCATAATCTTGAGATGTGTCCTCGTCCATCATTACTTGAGCACATCTTGCAGATAATGATACGTACTTGCCTCTGGCTGGAATTACATTGAGTGCAGATTTGTTTCTTTGACATCCAGCTTACAAGTTTATCACAAGGAACTGTATCCCTTCCAGAAGTGCTTTTCGAGTAGCAAAGGCATTGGCATGGATCAGTGTCTGAAATGTTTTTAGTTCCAATGCCCAGAATCCTTTAGATACCAGAGTCCCATGTTAATGGTACCCTTTAGGTATTTAAGGATTCTTTTAACCTCCTTGAGGTTCTTTTGAGTTGGTCGTGCTTGATAACGTGCACAATAGCATACTGCTTGCACTAAGTCTGGTTATAGATACCATGTACATGAGGTGACCACGATTTTACTAGATAGTAGAAGGTTCTTGGGTTCTTCCACTATCAAATTACATCTAGGTTTGGGTTTTGTAGGCCAATGGTTGTACCAATGGCATGTGACAATTGTCCATATTTTGCTTTTTATAGAATTTCTAAGCGTACTTGGCTGATTGATAACAAATTACTTTTGGGGACTGGTGATCTGAAGTCCTAAAAAGAATTTCATTTCCCCCATTAAGGACATTTCAAATCTATTGTGCATTAACTTTTCAAACTTTTTTGAATATTTAGGGTTTGTAGACCCAAAAATTATGTCATCAACGTAAATCTGCACAAGTAGAATATCCTCCTCGTATTTTATCTTGAATAAAGTTAGGTCAATTGTACCTTTAGAAAAGCCTTTGATATTCAGGAAGTTTGATAGTTCATCTACCAGGCTCTTGGAGCTTGCTTTTAATCTCCATACAAAGCTTTCCTTAGAAGGTAGGACTTTTTCTGGGATGATCTGGATCATACGAACCCTTCGGCTGAGCAACGTAAACCTCTATCCTTAATGGACATTAAAGAAATGTCGGTTTTCACGTCCATCTGATAGATTGGAAAAGACTTGTGTGCTGCGTGGGCAACAAAAATCCGAACTGCTTCCAAGCGAGCAACTAGAGCAAATGATTCTTCAAAATCAATACCCTCTTCCTGAGCATAACCTTTAGCAACAAGTCGTGCTTTGTTGCGAATTACAGTCTGATCTTCATCCTTTTTGTTCTTCCATAACCACTTTAGCTTAATAACCATCTTGCCAAATGGTTTGTCGACGAGTTCCCAGACGTTTAGTCTGTCGAACTGATGAAGTTCATCCCGCATTGTTCGATCCACGCAGGAATCAGCCATTTTTTTTTTTTTTTTTTTCTCTTTAATGTTCTTTGGTTCAAACAATACTCACCGTGATCGGAACATACACATTTCAGGATCTGCGGCAAGCTGTCGTCTTGTTTGAACTGGCATGGTTGGATTTCCACGAACTTGTTCTAATGGATGATCTCTGGTCCATCGGTAATCATGACTTTGTGGTTGAAATGAATGCACATCGGTATTATCAATGTTGCATGAGGAAGACTCACCAATTTCTTGTACCCGTGTACAAAAAGGATTGATAAATTCATCTTCTATGAAACGCTGATTCGGTGCCTTGACTTTATGTTGTTTTCCTCAGCTTGACCGTGTGTTGGATTGTAATATTCTTCAAGTAAAGGACTGAAGAGAAATTCCAACCCTTGTTGTGACGAATTTGTCTTCTTGTGTTGGAAAACCAACATTTTGTCTTGGGGGCTCGGGGTCAGAGTTGTCATAATCTAATACCTTTTGTCCTTGAGGAACGAAGCCTAAAGAGACATTTTCAACAGACATCTCTTATCGTTGTGGTGCGAGGTCTGAACTGTTATGATCAGACATCATTTCATAAAGCACGGGTCCTGAACTGCTATGATCAGGAGCCATCAATTGAGCCGGGTCTTGATACAAAATTTGGTCAGAAACCATACCTACTATCTTTGAGATAGTAGATCTCAACCATAACGTTTCACACCGAATGGAGTTGGATTTTCATTTGCATTAAAGTAGCACCAAATGGCATGTTCTTGTAGTTGACTTATTATTGAAATTGGACGAGAAGGATCGCCAATAACATTCTCTAATGAGTGATTCTTTGTCAACTTAGTGATAGTATTAAACAGTTGATAAGAAGATTGCAAAATTTAATGGAATGGACACCTTGTCAATTAGTTTTCTTCAATATAGCGTTTGAAGAAAATGTTTTGAAGGAGGGGTTGATTATTAATTATGCATTTTGATGTCCATGAATTTATTCTTCAACACCTTGATGAGTGACTTGAGATTGAATTTCCTGATTTGTTGGTGAAGTACTAGTAGATTGTTCATCTTGATCAATGGTAGTTGATGAAGGTGAACCAACTGGATCAACAGCTCTTGAAGCAACAATAGCTACCAGATCTGGGGAAACAGTTCATGGTGGAAGATTATAGTACTCATTAAACAATGGTTACAACAGGATCTCATAGTCTTTCTTGGATGGTGGAACATATGGTGTTGGAGAAACTGAGTTTTGCACGAGTCCTGAACTGATGTATCCAGGAGGTCTCAAAGAAGGCGAAGGTTCCTGAATGGATTTGCACAGGAGCGTGCCTTGACCATTTCTAAGAAACTGAAAACCTGCTTGCTGTAGTGCGGATGTTGGTGGGGAAAGTTGTATTGAATGATTTTGACAGGGAGGGGATACTGGGTTTAGGAGAGGGAGAGATCGATGACTGAAGTATCAGTAAAGGAACAGATGAAGAAACTTGTTGGATAGGAACAGTGACCATGGATTCAACTTCGGTTTCCATAGTAGTTTTTCCTGGTTCATCTTTTACTTATATATTTCTTCAGGATCAGGCTTAGTTTCCTCATTATCATCCCCAGCATTATCATCTCTGTCAAAATGTTCACTGACAACATCTTCTAAATCAGCTTTGCAGAGCTTCTTCTTTCCTGTTCGTCTGCAGAACCATTTGATGAATGACCCAATATCATACGTCTTCCTTTGAAGCTTGTTCTCCATGGGAACTTGATACGTTGTGGCATATGTATTTGTCCAGTTATTCTCTGGTTTCGGGAAATCATTCGGGGGAATGGTCCATTCTGGTTCAGGTGTAGCTGGTCTCTCGCCTTCCGGAATAGGCTTAAACCACGTAGTGGTTGACACCTTAGGAATGTGGGCGTTATCAGTGTCCTCCAGATCAGAGACGTGTCCTTCATCCTGCATTGGAATGTTATCTGAAGATTGTTCAGACTGTTCTGATTCGGGATCAGATCTGTGCATCGAAGAGTCAACATCAGCATCTCTTGTGTCAGTGATCTTCCATCCAATAGAGGGAAGAGTGGTGTTATTGTTTAGAAGCAGATGCTATCAGACTTCCACGTGGTTTCTTGAAACCTTGATCATCATCTTTTATTGGATGGCCTTGAGCTGACCCAGAAGTACCTGGATCGATGTCGCTCCTTTTTGTGACTTACCCTGGTTGATCCAGATGAAGGGCTTCATATCATCATCGTCTTCATCATCATCTACTATCATGGCTTTTCTCTTGTGATTCTTTTAACCTTGTCTGCAAAATTCCTTATCCTTGGCGCTTCATCTGCTATCAAATATTCCTTAAGTGCATGGTTATAGATGGTAGTTGGCAGTATTTTGTTTGCAGGGACTTGACCTTATTCTATGTGCTTGAAGAGAGCACTCTTTAGTTCAAATTCTTTCAAGATCAAACTTTATCAGGTTGACTTGATTGGTATGTTGAATTTGTTTCTCCTCAACCTTGTTTCTTTTGATTCTGATATCTCCTTCGGACTCTTTTCAGATTCTTGTTTTGGGATAGACTCTGGGCAGGCAGCCCTACTGAGTGTTTCTCGATTAAATTTTTCCCCTGCAGGGTGTCGTTCAAGAACTTAAGTTGAGCTCATCAAGTTTTGTTCCTAGATATTTATCACAGCCGTAGGAACTTGGGATTTGATTTGAGCCAAAACATAGCCATGGTGATTCAGTCTTCTTGACTTCCTAGACTTTTCCTGCTCCAATCTTGCCACTCTTAGCTAAAGGGCGATGAATGGAGTGATCTCTGGGAGAGATGTGGTGATTGTTATAGCTTCTGTGTTGATTGGAGGAGGTGTGACCAATGAAGAAGGTTTAGGATATGAGAACTCAGTGAAGGGAGCGATCACTGGAGGAGTTGACATGACTGTTTGAAGACTTGGATCAGGTATGGTGGAATCAGACTCATCTACAACTTTAGATTTCTCATGATCATCTTTGGTTGGTTTGTCATAAAGAAATTGATCCAAAGTTATCAGTTGTCTTCGAGATTTTCCTAGATGACATAGAGCCAGTAATGACTTTACTGGAATATCTTGCATGACACGTTGTCTGGTATGTGGCTTCAGGTTTCATTGAACCTTTAGGTAGGCTGTAGCGAGGAATTCATCATCCATGTGCTCAGGGTTTGGTCCAGCAAGAGACACATGAAATTTTCCAGAGTCTGATCCAGTCTGGTCTTTTTTCATGGGCTCAGGGTCTGGTCCAGCCAGAGCCTCATGTGCTTTTCCTCATCAGGAACCCCTGGCTTGGATCCAGTTCCTTCACTTAAGACTCTAGAGACGACTGTGGACTCATAGGAACCCCTAGTTGTTACTAGTTCATTCATTTGAGCTCAGTTTCTAGGCTGTCTCTTGGCTCATTTTTCTTGCTTGCTTGAGAGCTTTCATTATGTCAGCAGCTCTTGTTTAGCAGGAGTATAGAGTTTGATAAATATTGTAAAAAAAAAAAAAACCTTAAGTTTTTTAGACGAATCAGAAGACCTCTTCTTTGACACAATAAAGGAATCTCTGAAAGCAATACCAGACTGTCTTCTTTGTGTGGGCTCGGATTTAGATTCAGACACAATTCTTGCATGAGTAGCATGAACTTCTCTTGCAACAACTTCTTCTTTAGCTTCAGTTAAGCTGATAGATTTACCCAATTCCAAAGCTAAGTCTGGTTTAGGGACGATGTTGTCATGCAGGAAAAAGAGCACAACTAGGTAAACCATTTTTCATCAAGTTTGAAAGCTCTTTAAAACCCAGTCTTTGCATCATGAGTCAGAGTATTCCAGACAGCTGAATGTAGATAGAAGGGAATTTGTGTTGCAGTGAATGCCCTAACGAGTTTGTGTTCTTGAAATATCAAGAAAATGTGGAAGATTGGATTCTTCTACATCTTCTGTAGATCTTAGAAGCCCAGATGGTTTCCCTTTCCATCTGTAATGTTCTGAGCAATGAAGGAATCTGTTCATCTCATCTTGTTGGTTCAGGGCAGGGATTATTTCTCTTTGCCTATCATATCTATTAAGAATATCAACAAAGATAGATAAACATAGCATATAATCAATGTTAGATAAAGATGTTCGCCTTGAGTTTGACATGCCCTTGATATTTTGTTTTAGCTATGAAGTTTCCACATTAGAGTCAATGGACATTAGTTAGTCAACATTGGTCAACCTTGGTCATGGTCGTGAGATTATCTGATAGGCTCATTGACAAGATAACTAAGCCTGTATGAGAGTCATACAAGGACTAATGGTATATATATATATATATAGATATTTTCTTTTCAGAAAATATCTCATATATATATAGATATTTTCTTTTCACAAATATCTAGTTTTTCATTTTTCTAATATATCATTCTCTTTTCTCTCTTAACTCTCTCTCCTCTCTCTCTCTCTCTACACCATCACCTCTCTTTCTTATTTTCTTGTTCCGATTCGTGTTTATGAAGTGTTAATCGGGTTCCAACAAATATATTTTACCAGGGTATGAATTCCCTTTTACCCAAAAAAATCCATCATAAAAACACCAACTTTAACATTTTATCATCGAAATTTGTTCCACTTTTTTGAGAAATTTTGAATGAATATTAGCTTAAAAATGGGCCATCTTAAACCACGAACCAATTCAAACACAAACACAAGACGCTCCTGGTCTCTGATGTTAATTGTTAACTATAAAGATTCATAACCAAAACATGATCCAGAGGTCGAGGAGGAAAGAATAAGTCGAAAGCCATATTTATTAGATTAGAGAGAAAATGTAGAGAGGGAAAGATATGTGTGTTTTCTAGAGAGAGAAACACACACACTTTGTGTTAGAATGATTTTCCTCACCCTCCTATAGAAGTATAAGAGGGTATATATAGTCCTTGATACGCACTAATATCCTAACTTGACATAATTAGCCCTTGCGTATCCGACTATAAGTAAACTAATGTAATTTCGTATAAGTCTTTATAGTTTAAGGCTAACATTAGGGTTCCTTTTTCTACCCTTCTTCTAGGCATTAATAAACACTTCCGCTTACATATTTCCCAGTTAGTTCTGTTAGGATTAAATCGTTCCACTATGTGTGAGATCTATTGTCAAAGCCTAAGGATAAACCCTAGTGTTAACCTCTTTCGTGTCTTCTATAAACTCAATAAAAAAGGTCATTAGTTTTCGTTCGAGCGTCGGTCTGATAAAGGCGGTCAAGCAAAAAATTTTAATGAATTTTGTACTAGTTTAAAAAATTGGAAAGATCGTTTCCTTTTAATTGGTCGTCGGGCTATTCTGGATGACTTACCTTGGAGACATCATGAATCCAATGTATCGGACCTACCCACTTTCGGTGTTCGTGCTGAGGACATACGATTATTATGTGAGCACGTAATTGATTTGCGCCCCGTGCATCCGTGTATGTTATTTGAGATCAGAATTATGACCATATGGAAACATGTGGATCACCATCCAACCTTCAAAGATGTCGAAGGGAACGGTAACATTAGTAACTTCCAGGTGTGTATACGATACGGGTCTAAGTTATATATTCATTGTCTAAGTTACATTTCTTATGTGTTTAATTTTCTCTTGCAACTACTGCTAATATGGCTGAGTTTCTAAAGTTTCCCATGGACAGACCTGATGAGGTAATTGCACTACATACAACTGCACCTTTTCCCTCCGGGACGACAATCCCCGACAAGACTGGTTTTCGGAAGGTGGTCGAGTATGCTGATAAGCGTATACTAGCAGCTAAAGAGAAAAATAAAGCACATAATGCTCAAGATAAAGCTGCCGACAAATGTCATGGTACTGGGGGCCCTTCCCGCCGTGCTAAAAAGAAGAAAACTGCTCCTATCACTCTCGCTTTATTTGATTTTAAAGAAGTCGGATCTTGTCTCAGTGGTTTTGATACAGTTCATTCTGTTTCTCCTCTTACTACCATTGCTCCGCTTAATTAGAACGTGGAAGAGGAAGGAAGCAATATGGCCCTGCACTCCGAGGGGCATGTAGAAGAGGAATTTGTTGATGCTTCTGAGCATGAGGATAATGAGGTCAATTCTCCTCATTCTTGTCACTCTCTTAATTCTGATCAAAACATTGAGATTTCGTCTTTGAGAGGTGGCGCCCACTTGTCGGGAGCGAATGTCGACGCCCAAGTTTATCCTTCTGGGTCCAGAGGTAATTGTTGTTAAACTATGTTTGCGTTGCTATTTACTATTATACATATGTATATTTTCTTTTATGACATTTACCGAAAGGTTTTTAATTAATTAGTTTTAATTTAATTTAGGACGGGTTTTTGGTTCTTCTTCCGGAGGTTCTGGTCGTACCACCTTTCCTGGAAGGAACACCGGTGGTGACGAAGGTATTTAATCGGCCTTACTTTGTATTTTAACATGCGTATCGGTACATAAAGAATGTCTTTCTTTCCTTGCGTTCTCATAGGTGGATCTTTTAGAGCTCATTTTTCTCCATCGGCACCTTTCCTCCCTTCCCGAGGGTTAACCACTGCTTCCAACCTAAACAACGTAAAGTCTTGTCGCGATATGATGCTCAATCTCGCCCCTCCCGCCATTCGTACCCATCAAAATTGCCTAACTAATCACCAGACGCTTCAACGGGCCTGGTTTGAGCTCGACCGCGAGACTTTGACCCAAGCTAATTTACTACAGAGGTACGAAGCACTGAATGATGATTATAATGAGCTTTATGAGGCATATTCTTCTTATAAGGGCATGTCCTATTAGTTGATCGATACTCAAAATGATCTGCTAACTAGTCTCTATTTGCACGGGGACGTATCGGAAGACCACAAAGCTTTACAATAAACTCATCCGGGTTGTACCGGTAAAGAGGCTACATTGTCTGAGCAACTTAGTGCTGTTGAAAAAGGGAAAGAAGACTTGCTTGACAAAAATAAAAGTCAAGAAGAAAGGATCAAGGAGTTGGATGAGACCCTTGACGCTAAATCCGTTGCTTTAACTGAGGCCGAACAGGTTACTTCTCCGACGAAGAAAGATTTGGAGCAATTAACTGTGGATTTAAGCCAAGCTGAGATTATGAAGCATAACTATGTCAGGCATCTCCTTCCGACTATGGTAAGAGGCTTCTTTCGAGTGGTGAGTATAAAAAGAGCTTATCCGAACCTTTCAATCTTGCAATAGCCGTTGGGTGGTCAGAAGGCGTAAAGGTTGATAGAACAGACTAAAAGGTTCAGGCGATCCTTGCAACTGGACCTGATTATGACCCTGACTGTCGTGCCACATTCCAATCATCTTTCAATGATCTGTTCACCAAAATCTATCCATATGTGGAAAAACTTATTGAAGCCTTCCGACTGCCATTGGGTGACCTTCAAAACATTTAGCCTGAAGGTGAGGGACCTACCCCCGATGGCGGGCTGCTAGAAGATTGAAGCCTTTCGGGAGAAAGATAGTTTCCCCTTTTTCTTTTTGATTGTGTAATAAACAATGAATATGTTATGAAATAATATGTATGTTGATGATTTATGTGTTGTCCAGATATATGATGTAATGGTATTGTGTTACCTTTTTGTGCTTCAATTTTAACATCGTCTTTATTGTTTACGTATTTTGTATTAGCATTTTGAATTTTTGAAACTGTACTTTTCCTTCCAGTTTGTGATAGCTCTCTTGAAAGTCTTGGGCAGCCAACATCTCTGGTTTTCTTTTTGTGTTGGTCGATGGATCTTGGACTCATTCGGGATGGCTCTCGCCTTCGGGGAATATTTTAATCTCTTGGCCTTATGCTAGAAAACATCAAAGCCGACACCTCACGAAAAAGGGATAAAAAGTGACTCAACTCTTCACTAGTCTAAGTGTTTCATTTTTGGGGTGATCACTCAATTGCACAGTCATATCATGTATTCTATAATAAGCTTGGAAAGTACACAAATTTGCACCAGTTAGAATTATGGTCTAAATAATTCTTGAAGGCAACAAGGGTAATATGGTTTTAAAGGGTGATAAAGGGGTTTAGGATAGCCATGGGATACACAATTAATGGTTGTTAATATAAAAACACAAAACAAATAGTCTAAAGTAATCTAAGATTGTCATAACTAGCTACTATCCATCCATAAGTCTAAGAGTCTAAGTCCGAAAATCTAATCTTTAATAATGGGCTACTAGCTCCATTCTTCATAAGTATTGGGATGACTTGGTGTAATAATGGGCTACTAGCTCCATTCTTCATAATTATTAAGATGCATTGGTGCAATAATGGGCTACTAGCTCCATTCTTCATAATTACTTAATTTGCACCAAAAACTTGATGCATATTTTCTTTTAAATATTAATTTTGAAATATTTATTAACCAAGTTTTAGATTTATAAAACTCGTTTTACCTTTACAAACGCACTAACGGGCAGAGAACCCGGTCATGAATAGTGTAGAGTTGGTAAATCTAAGGTTGTCCCAAGAGTAGTTTATTAATGAAATAAGACTTAAAGAGAAAGACTATAAGATAATAATTTGTCACATGAAATAAAGAAAATAGAACTAGGATAGAAGGTATATGTTAGAAACACAAAAAGTATTGGTCACTTCCAATATAGTTAGTCATAACTCGTAGTTTAATCCAAAAGTAAGCTAACCGGGCCAAAGACACATGGAAAGCCCATAAGCAAAGCCCATGGCCGGTTAGCATTGATGTATAAGTACCCTTTCCACACATAGAGAGGGTTTTGGTTGGTTGGTTCATTCACACATAATCTAATCTTTCATTTTTTTCTTACTTTCTCTAACTAGGACCTTCCTCCCATCCACTTTCTCTCTCTAGAATTTCTTTATAGTTATTTGGTGTTATAGATTACTAGCATATTCTACAATTGGTATCAAGATCCATGGAGTGATTTGTTAAGTTTTGTGTTTGTTTTCTTTTCTTTGTTTTGTTTTTTTCTAGTTACCCGTGCCATTTTTTCATTTGTTTTCTTGTTTTTGAAGCTTTTTGTTACACTAAAAGATCATTTACATAGGTAAATTTGATCTAGTATCCTTGGATATATGTGTACATGCTTTGAATCAAAGAAAACATCACGTTTTTGTGCATTTTAGTGTTTAAAAATCTTTAAAAAGTACAAATCTTGATTTCAAAATTTTTGGCTTAAAATCCATAAAGTCTGCATTTTTAAGGTACCTATAGGCTTAGTAATACTACTTGTACAAGAAATTTTAGGTAAAAACGATCAAAAGTGAGTCTTTTTATGTTTTGAAAATTTTGAGTTTCGTTTTTGGTGAATGCGAATTAGCAATTTCTTTGCTGAAGGCGAGTTAGCAATCTTCTTGAACAAGGCGAGTTAACAATTTCTTTGGTCAAGGTGATTTAGCAATTTCAGTTCAAGGCGAATTAACAAAATTCTTTGCAAGGCGAATTAACATCTTTCCTTCACAAGGCGATTTAGCAATTTTCTTTTAGAAGGCGATTTAACAGAGTTCCTTTGCAAGGCTAGTTAACAGATCTTCCAAGCCAAGGCGATTTAGTAATTTTCTTTTAGAAGGCGATTTAACAGAGTTCTAAGTTAAGGCGATTTAACAACTACCTTTACAAGGCGATTTAACAATTGTCTTTGGAAGGCGATTTAACAACTTCTAAAAGAAAAATTAATTCACTTGAACTCAATTCAAAACTAAAATTTGCTAAAGTAACTTATACGGTTTATCTCTTTGATTTGTAAAATCCCGTGAAACATTCAATTGTCTTCCCGGTTTTATCAAGAGTTGTAAAATCCTGTGTAGTTTCAAGACGTAAAACACTTAAAAGACAACTCACTAAAAACACAATTACTTTCAATCATCGTTCGATCCACAAATAACCTAACAAACATCAAATCAATATGGATTTAGTTATTCCACTTGGACAAAAGAATACTCTTGCTGAGTATATGATACTCTCCAGTGCTGACAATCGTCCACCTATGTTGGATAAGGACTTGTATGATTCTTGGAAAAGTCGAATGGAACTCTACATACAAAATAGAGAGCACGGAAGAAGGATACTTAAATCAGTTGAAAATGGTCCACTCATTTGGCCTACTGTTGAAGACAATGGAGTGACCAAAACAAAAAAATATGATGAATTGTCTGCTAATAAGAAAATTTAAGCTGATTGTGATATGAAAGCTACCAATATCATTCTTTAAGGTCTACCAGCAGATATCTATTCACTTGTGAATCATCACAGAGTTGCTAAAGATTTATGGGAGAGAGTTCAATTACTAATGCAAGGTACCTCTTTGACTAAGCATGAGAGAAAGTGTAAGTTATATGATGCATTTGATAAGTTTACTTACATAAAGGAGGAAACACTTCACAAGTATTACTTGAGATTCACTCAGCTAATTAATGATATAAACATCTACAACATGATAATCGAGCAATTTCAAGTTAATACAAAGTTCTTAAAAAGTCTTCCACCAGAATAGAGCAAATTTGTGACTGATGTCAAGCTCGTGAAGGATTTGCATACTACCAACTTTGATTAGCTTCATGCATATCTTGAATAACATGAACTCCATGCAAATGAAGTCCGTCTTCTACGTGAACGCAATCAAGATCCACTTGCATTTGTAGCAAAACAGCAGATGACACCACCTCACTTCAACACTTATCAGTCTTCATACAACAATCCTCAGATTCAACAACAGTTTTCACCATCTTAGTATGGATCAATTCATCCCACTTAACATTACTCATCATCTTATCCATCACAACCTTAGTTCAATCATTTATCAGTTCAACCATCATATCCATATCAGTCTTAAATGAATCATCAAACCTCATCCATTCCATAAATTTCTTATCAATCACCTCAAGTTTCTACACAACCAGTGACTGAGTCACCTCTTGAGGACTCAGGTTTTGTTGTTCCTGTATTCTCTCCAGTGGATGATCCAATTGCTTGTCTCAAAAATCAATGGCTTTTCTAACAGTTGTAGCTTCCTCAAGGTTCCCCTTAACCAATAATCAACTTAGAACTTCCTCGAATCCAAGAAACCAAGCCACTATTCCAGATGGCAGAGTCATAGTGCAACAAGTACAAGGGAGACAAGGTCAAAGTTATTCTGATAATGGGTATTAAAGTAATGCTACTAGCTTTGGGGGAACAATGCAAGCGAACAAGAAAGGGTTATTAAATGCTACAACTGTCAAGGTGAAGGGCATATGGCTAGACAATGCACTCAGCCTAAGCGACCAAGGAATACAGCATGGTATAAGGAGAAATCAATGTTAGCTGAAGCTCAGGAAGCTGGACAAATTTTGGATGAAGAGCAACTCATATTTCTTGCAGATCCATGGATTTTAGATGGTCAAGTTGTTCAAACAATCATTCCAAACAATGCTATTTTTCAGACTGAGGATCTTAATACTTATGATTCTGACTGTGATGATCTCTCGAATGTACAAGCGGTTCTCATGGTCAGCATTTCCAACTATGGTTCTGACGTCATATCAAAGGTACCTCATTCTAAAACCTATCTTAATGATATGGTAAATCAAAGTGTGCATGCAATGCAGAATTTTGAACAACCACCAGTTGTGGATTTTACAGATAATGAGATACATAGTGGTAGTAATATCATTCCATACTCTCAATATTTGCAAGAAACACAACAGCAAAATGTTCAAGATACTCATTTGCAAGCACAACAAGATTCAATGATTTTATTTGTGATAGAACAAATGTTGAAACAAATTATTAATCACGTAAATAATTGGGAAAAGGTTAATAAGGAACATAATAATGAATCAGTAACCGCCGAGCTAGAGAGATATAAAGAACGACTAAAAACTTTTGAACAACGTCTTAATATTGATTTAAGCAGTCGTGAAAAAATAATTGATTCTCAAATAGATGATATGATTAGGGAGAAGCTTGCACTAAAAGAACAAGTTGACTCACTTGAGCAAAATCTTTCTAAACAAATCAAAGAAAATGAATGTTTATTGCAAACATTCAGCATCTCAAAGCAGACAACACGGTAAGAGTGAATCGGTAAGTTACTATCTTCCTGATTAAGCCGTCAATTCGTGTTCAGCTTTCCTATGTCCAGATACCCTTGTGAGGCTTCCCATGGATATAAGATTGAAAAATCGATTTAGAAATTCTATCAGTGTATGAAATTGCAAATGGTTTTTATGACACAACAACAGTTTTATCTCTTTCAAAATTCATCAATTCATAAGCTGGACCGAATCGATATCCAGTATCACAAGTTCGATCCTTATAGGATCTCATAAGTCACCTACCAAGAGCTTGTTTGAATGTTTGTGTCTCAAGCAGGATTTTATCTTTCTCTGTGATACCTTAGTACACTCGATTTGTTCTTCGAATCACAAGTGATAATGGCTTAATACTCTTAATATATTTTTCTTGTAGTTCACATTGTGTGAAGTATCAAGCATAATTTTGACAAGTATCCTAATGAGATTTATGGATGATCTCTTGTGGCTCTAGACTCAATAGTGCACTTTGGTTTTAGTGATCGGAGGCTAGAGCAGATTGCCACCTTTTTAATACCAACTAACTCAGAATGAGAAAGTTGATAGAAATGCATGTAATCTCCGTGAGAAATAAAACAAAAATATTTTAAGAGATTCTGAGTGGCTAGGAGGTTGTGCATTGCATCACTGGGTTCCCATGATGTCAGTCTGTTAATGTCCAACAATCAACATTGGTGATTCTAGACACCAAATGTATGTTAGGACCCGGTTGTCATGCCTAAGTAATAAGGAATGGCTTCTTTCTTTTCACCCTTTGTCTTTAACTTTTCTTTTTAAATTCTTCAACCTCTTCATCGCTTACCGAAACTTCATAACATAGTACCATAAGTGTTGGGTTTGTTTTCCAGTTCTAGCTCCATCTTAGACGTACATTTTCCGTTTAATCTCACTTAACTCTTTTTTTCCATGAGGGTACTGAGTGTGAAGTGTAATGCACTTTGTTCATGAGATTTTTTTATTTTTCCGATCTGTATGTGTCGGGTTTAGTAGAATGAGCTTCTTTTGGTAACTTTTTGACACCTAATTGAAGATCTCAACCCGCCTTAGAATGAAAATACGTCTGGAGTACATACGTAATGGACGACATTATAATCATAACCGTTTGTTAATTGTGAGATTGGTTAGCTTTAGTTGAATGATTATAAATGTGACATGTCTTCACTGTCTTGTAGACGTAAGTCTTTTGAAATCACCTTCTAAACGTATAAAAGCTTCTGATCGTCCGACTAACTACCAATTCTCTTCAGGTGACCGTAGTCCTACAATCTCATGATTTAAGTCTGGGTTTTACGCAATGATTCTTCTTCTGATAAACATATTTGGACGAATACAGGTTACATGTTCATACCATAAACTCTTTGGCGTTTGGGACCCTAGTGAGAAGTGCCCAGGTAATCATGTTGATCATATTTCCCCACCCTGCACATTACTCCACAATTCTTGAACCAAGTCCTTCAATCATTTTAGATCATAAGTATGGCATTTGTCTTTTTCATGAAGTAGAGTAATATCTGCTTAAATCTCCACCCCATCAATATTCTAGACTTTATTAATAAATCAACCGTAGGGATAATTTGATGTCCTCGACAAATGATCTTGAATTAACGAAAGAGGCTTTCTGAGATCGAATGGATACGGTTTGTTTTTCCGGGGATTATGCCAGTGCCAAGTCATTCAGTGTTCTTTGGAACATGCTCAATGGTACTCCTATTCCGTAATACTCTTGCAAGAGCCTTTTTGAGCAGTTGAATACCGGTCCACACCAAAATTGATATTGAGTCAGATCATATAATTTAAAGCCGATTTAATTATGTCAGAGAAAATCAAAATGAAGTAATCATAAGCTCATCAAATAAAGTGGGAGGTTCTTCAACATGCGCAACTTGACTGATCCAGGTCTGAGGAGGTCGAAAGTCAACTTGTCGTCTCTTACTCCAATCAGGATCAGGAGTTGGAGGTCGCTCGGGTTTCTTGAACCAATCGGCTTTGGTAACCTCCTTGTCAGCGGATTGTTCATCATTGTCTCCCGTGACAAACTCCTGATCTTGTTGCATGCTTGAGTCTTCAACAGTATGACTTGGCTCCTCTGCTTGGGCAGATTTTCTAGAAGACTTATGTTGAGATTGGAAGGCGTCTTTAGAGGTGCTTGCAGACTTCTTTTCCTTTGACCTTGAATCTCTAGAGCACTAAACATCTTTACTTGATTTTCTTCTTTTTTTTTTCTCCCTCGTCGATCCAGCGGAGGGGTCTCGATCTTTGTCACAGTCGTCTCGACTCCTCTTCAATATACTCCTAGGCATTACATTAATACTAGCACCAAGGTCAGCTATGGCATAAAGATTAAATTTACTGATCGTGCAGGGGAGTGTGAAGCTTCCTGGATTTAACTCTTTAGGTGGCAGTTGGTGTTGTAAAACTTCAGGAGTATAACTTTCAGGTCCCGATATAAAGGACACTCCATGAAGTTTATTGAGCCCAGATGTTCCATGATCAGCAATAACTGTTTTAATTTGTTCTCAGGATGAGCTAAGGGTTTTATCAGAATGAATTTCCTTAGTCAATTGTTCGATCTGGGTTTCTAAATTTTTTAACGAGGCGCTTTGATTCATAGTATTAATCTCAACATTCTCTTGAAGCTTCTTAATCCACACCTCCATTTCAGTACTTCTTCGTGCAGATTCCTCTTGATGCTTAGCTAATAGTTCTTCTAAGCTTGCCATCTTTTCGCCATAGAGAGTGGACGGTTTATAATCCTTAGTATAGTATCCCATGTGGGTCCCTACAAAGAAACTTTCCTCTATTATTCCCGTTAAAAGGCGTTGTTCGTCCAAGTTCTTCATATCTGACCTCTTCAACTTGTTTAACTTCCTCGTTGAGGGGACAATCCTTGTCGAGGTGAGGTCCTTCGTAAATTTGGCATCCAACCTGGATTGCATGAACACTTTTCTTTAGCTTCTTCAGGTCTCTTCCCAGGTTGTCCAACTTATTTACCAAAGCAGCTAGTCTATCCTTGCTACTACTGCTTCTGATATTCCTGCTTGTTGTTTCGTCGTGCCATTTTTGAGAATGATCAGCCATGGTCTTAACGCTGTTAGAGCTTCGCCAGTCTCATCCCTGGGATCTGCCCTAGCGAATCAAGCAGTTGACGATCATAGTGCTCAACCCTTATAAAATAATTACCTTTGATGAATAATTGGATGTCAATGAGTAGGGCACTTGTACAGCAGGTCATTATACCGCTCCCAGACCTGGTATAATGATTCGTCTCCTTCTTGCTTGAAGTTATGAATATCTTCAAGCTGTTTTGCTGTCATGAAAGGTGGACAATACCTTTGGATAAAGGCCTTTTTGAGGAGATCACAGGTATTGATAGTTCTTGGGGCGAGTCCTGACCACCCTCAATTTTGGCAATCCGGTAATGAAGTAAAGGGAAAAACTCGAGCATGACCCTCTTTAGAGACAGCCCGGGAATATTGAATAAGCAAACGATATGCTGAGGACCCGATCCAATGTGATCATGACATCCTCGTCATTTGATCTCAAAAGAAAGTTCTTCCTCAATTTTCGCAAGGCATGAATTGACTCTGAATTCAAAATGACATTGCCTCCGATCCGGGTTTAACCATGCCTGGTGCCTGTGTTTTTCATCATGACAATGCTAGGTATTGTTTCATGGTGAGAGTATCTACGTCTACTCCTGCCATAGTTCCTGCAGATATAGAGTTCAGGGAAAGAAGAGAAATAATCAAATAATCAAAATAATTCTAATGTTTAGCTCTCCGGCAGCGGCGCCAAAAACTTGATGCGTATTTTCTTTTGAAATATATTTTTACCGAGTTTTAAATTTATAAAACTCGATCTACCTGACAACGCACTAACGGGCAGAGAACCCGATCATGAGTAGTATAGAATGGTAAATTCGAGGTTGTCCCAAGAGCTAAGTTGTAATTAGTTTTAATTTGAAATGTCACGTTTATAAAATGGTTTTTGATTTGAAATAAATAAATAATAAAATAAATAACAGAAAATTAAAAGAGTTGGAGATATCAAGAGAGAAAACGTGCTAACCTAGTTACTTCATTACTATTGTTATAAAAACTTTTTCCTGTGCAATGTTAAACTATGGTTTCATTAGTAGTTTCTAAGGTCGATAGACTTGAATATGCATATATAGTCTATCCTATACTTCATGCGATTTTGAATCAGTCTCAAATCGACTGGGAGGTAGGTTATCTAGGCTGCAATGATTAATCCCAACTATTCCTAAAACTTATCTAATAACCTATGCAGATTATTAACCCTCTCTGAAAGAGTTCTTGTGCTTTTTAAGTAAATTGAGTGATGAGTGCGGTGACCGGTTAGTTCCTACACTAGGTAAGGAGTTAGTGATCCTCCTTAGTACCCGTTGGATCCCATATTGACTAGATAATCTAATGATGGGGCAAGCCAGGTCCAAACTACCCATACTACCAAAACCCAGGGTTACACGATAGTCAAGGAATATCTAACGAAACCATAATCTAACAAGAAACAAACATCATAACAACAGTAATTACATAATTAGGCCAACACTTTAAGTGCTTAGCCACTCATGGTAACGGAAACACAACAAGAAATAGAAGAAATCATAGATTGAAAACTCATAATTCTTACAGTATTCTTATTGAACTAAAAAAAAAAAAAAAAATATAAAAAAAACGATTAAATACAAAAAGTAAAGTAAAGTGTGATCTCTCTTTGGACTCTAGAGAGTGGAAATTCTTTGAAGTGTTAAGCCTTTGTTGCCTCTCCAATTGGCTGTGGAGGAAGTGATGTTATAATAGCTTGAATGAGGCCTTAATTTATAGGTATCGAACATGTTACTGCGTAACTTATAAATGTGTTATGTCGTAACCTTCTTATACGACATTCCATAAATAAGCAATTGTTACGGCGTAACCAGATATGATGTTACGCCGTAACCTTCAAATAATGTGCAAAAGTACGTGATCTTCCTTCCATATTTATAGATCTTCATGGTTACGGCGTAACCATATAGGGTGTTACGCCATAAAAACTTGCTAATCAATGGTAGATTTCCCTACTAAATTTATGTTTACGCGTAACTAGATATGTGTTACGAGTCGTAATCTTGTCCTGATCTTCGTACTTATTGCTTAATAATATTAACGGCGTAACCATATTTGGTTTTGCGCCGTAACATTCTTCAAATATTTACACTTTAAGTCATTTTTCCCTTGTTTCTTGTCACTTTCATGCATTTCACGTGAAAACTAAAAAATGAAAGAAAATATCTCGTTTTTGAGTGTTAGTGAAACATTTGCAGGTAATATAAGGGGTATTTTGCCACTAAAAAATATTAAATATTTGATGTTATCAAATTCCCACCCCACTTGCTTCTGCTTTGCCCTCAAGTAGAACCTATTAGAACATTTCATAAAAAGATTTCTTGAGAATAACTTCAAGAAATGAATTTATAAAACTCTTATGCTAGAAAACATAAACCGAACACCTCAACAAAAAGAGGATACAGAAGTCACTCAACTTCTCCACTACTCTAATGTTTCATTTTCGGGGAGATCGCTCATTTGCATAGTCATAGCCAAAAAAGTTTCTTTCATAGGCTGGATAACACAATCACACTAGTTAGAATTAGGGTCTAAATAATTCTTGAAAGCAACAAGGGTAATATGGTTTCAAAGGGTGATAAAGGGGTTATGATAGACATGGGATACACATTTAATGGTTGTTAACATGAAAACACAAAACAAATAGTCTAAAGTAATCCAAGGTTGTCATAACTAGCTACTGTCCATCCATGGGTCCAAGAGTTTAAGTCCGAAAATCTGATCTTCAATAATGGGCTACTAGCTCCATTCTTCGTAAGTATCGGTATGACTTGGTGTAATAATGGGCTACTAGCTCCATCTTTCATAATCACTGAGATGTCTTGGTGCAATAATGGGCCATTAGCTCCAATTTTTATTTTTATTTATTTTGCACCATCTTTACATTTTTAGCACATGGGTGGCTTTTTGTTTCACCCTTTTTTTTATTTTCTTCATATTATGCAAATGTTACAGGAGTTTATATCTTTAATTATTGCCCCTGCAGCATCCGATATTATACGCATATCCCCTCACTTGAGATAAACAATGTCGAAAGTTAACTAATTGGTCTTCCACGAATGCATATAATTCTCGTTCCCATTCCCCCCGAACCATGGACTTAAGTAGCCAGAGATTTCAACACAAAGAAAATAAATACTACAGGGTAGGCTAAGGTGAAATGGTGTAACGAAACGTATAGAGTAGGGTGAACACATAGATTGGCTCAACATAGGTGATTTAGGGGTATCTTGCACTAATAATGAGTGCAACAAAAGAGTTTATCACGGGAGGTCGACAAGTTAGTGTAACATGTCGATAAACACACACATATGAGGCTATGGGTGATTTCCAAGTGTTTCCTTCTTGAACCTATCCATTCCTGCAAAAGCAATTTAATTAGGTCTCGAAATGATGTACAGGCCAAGTTCTAAAGTCTACAATACTACCGGCACACTCAATATTTTGGTGGATTTTTGAGTAATATGGTGGAAACGGAATATTAGGCATAAATCTCACCAAGTAATAATAAAGGATAATGTGCATTCCGTAAAGATTAATTCTAGTTATTTAAGAAAAATTTGTCATAATTTTTAAAATTGGCATAATTTTCAAAGAAAACTAGAAAAATCAAGGCAGAACATAACGTCAAAGTATTAATCTAATACCCATCCCCCCACTCGAATTGTTACAATGTGCCTCTATTGTACATTAAGGGAAATAAAATAAAAAAAGAGTAGAATAAAGACAAGAAACCTCCTGAGCATTGTTTTCGAGATTTGAATTTGCGTAAAATCTTTTAAGATTATCTCTGTCTTTCCCAGCCAGCTCCCTTTACTCTTAGTTATCACAAAACAAACCAAAGCATAAATCGTTCTACAAGAATTATAAAGTGTACATAAATACAAACCTGAACTCCCTATTCGTAGAATCACGGTTGCATCTAGCATATGCCAACAAGCCTTTTAAACCACTTGGTGGCCCAAGTGGACGAGTTTAGTCTCGTGAGGGCTTCCAAAGAACATACCCACAAAGTCCATTTACGTATATAAAGTTTAGACATGTTTAAAACTTAAATTTTTAAGGATTCAGGAGGAGGTTACGACGTAACCGTGAAATGGGTTACGTCGTAATCAAGTGGTAAAAAAATTAAGTTTTCAGGTGTTACGGCGTAACCATGAAATGGTTTACGTCGTAACTGTAGTGGTTACGGCGTAAACTAAAGTTGTTACGTCGTAACTGCTGCAGATTTAGCAAGGTATACCAACATATGTATTATAGTCTAGCCAGCCTCGAATAATGCCTCTTACCCCCTCTGGATCCTGTAAAACAAAGTAAGAAACATGCAAACCAACTAATGCAAAAAAGAAAATTTCATTAAATTAAGGACGGGTTGTCTCCCGACAAGCACTTTTGTTTATTAACGAGTCTTTAAGTTAGACTCATGACCATTCTACGTTTAGTCTATTTCCTTTTGGATCATTTCCTTAAATTTAAATTCGTTCTTCCTTCCAAGCGGTAAAATATTATCCAAGTCTTTGGTAACACAAATGAAACTTTGTCCACCTTTAAGTAAGTATTTCTTAACCTCGAAAGTTTCTACTTGTACTTCTGGTGGAATGAATAGTCCTTTGTCCTCAATTCCTATTCCCTCAACACACTTCATTTTCGAACTCATAATTGTGTCACTCATAATTTTTATTATGCACTTGGTTATAATATTCCCATATATTATCGAGAATGTGTCCCTTCTTCCCTATTCCAAGTTCTTACTCATCAACTAGCTTATCTATTTCTAAATTTAATTCCCACTTGTAATCATCAAAGCTCCTATGGGTTGGGTTATTTACAATAGCCGAGTTATCTTGGAAACAATCAATTAACCATAATTTTAATAGTGCTTCTTTCACAGGTTCACTAATGTCAGTATGCCCGACCTTAATCAATATCCATCCCCTAAAGGTATAATCTCTAGGTCTCGGTTTGTTTGATTCTTGAGAAGAGACTTCTGATGAGGGACTAATATCACACCATTCAGCGTATCTATTATCCCAAAATAATGTATTGGTTTGGCTTTTTCCGTATTTTGCTAAAAGGAAATCCAAAAAAAAAAATAGTCCCTTTTGCTACCCTTTATATTTCATCGTCACATTCTCGTAGTTTCAGTACCAAAAACTGTAAATCCCAGTTTTAGATAACCCACAAAATTTCTACCTACCATCACACAATTTTTTAGTCGAGGACATATATGGACACCTTTTGGTTTGTTTTCCTTGGAGATTCTATTTTATAGGGTTACAGAAGTGTGCTCTAGGAACATTCTCATCTAAATTAATTTTTCGTTTCTTAGGCTCTCGATCATCTAAGTTAGGGGACCTATTATCCCAGTTACCTGACTCTTCGTAATCGATTTGATTATTATTCTGGGCAGGGGATTAGTGTCTAACCATGAAAATGTTTTCACTATGATTCGTATAATTATGATCTGTAGAATGCTAGTAATCTATAACACCAAATAACAATGAAGAAATTCTAGAAAGAGAAAGTAGATGGGAGGAAGGTTCTAGTGAGAAAAAGTAACAAAGAAAGAAAGATTAGATTATGTGTGAGAAAATGAACCAACCAACACCCTCTCCATATGTGAAGAGGGTATTTATACATCAACTTAAGGCCGGCCATGAGCTTTATAATGGTTTTTTCATGTGCCTTTGGCCCGGTTAGCTTACTAACATTATATTTGATTAAACTATGAGCTATGATTAACTATATTGGAAGTGACTGATACTTTACGTATTCCTAACAATCTCTCCCTAAGGGAGGTCACTCCAATTTACAAAAACTTAAACCTAGCATACTATGCTTTGACTTTAGTCTTGTGCTCGTAGTCTTTAACTTTAATCTTTAACTTGTGAATTAATGTAGTGATCTTTGACTTTAGGCATTGGATTGTATCTTTGACTTGACATGAATGTGATCTTGAACTCCTTGATATCATCAACCAAGCATAATCTCTTACCATCATCTTGTGATCTTTGGCCTTCTTGTGATCTTGTGACTTCTGGACCAACATGATCATACTGTTCTTGAAAATCTTTAACTATAACACTTTGTCACTTCGGGAAAGACATTCGGTATCAGAGTGACGAAAACTTCTTTCAAATTCTTTGACTTTAATACTTCGTCACTTCAAGAAAGACGTACGGTATCAGAGTAGCGGAAGTCTTGAAACATGTACTTGAGCTTTCATGATGTCTTTATATCTGTTAGTCGAGTATGAGCATGTGGTATTGGCTTTGACTTGTCATCGGGAAACTGCTACCACCGTCAGAAAATCTGCATAAATGGGTTAGTGATAAACAACATATATGGACGAAAGTAGCTTTGTCACTTCATCGAATACGGTTGTAGCAACCATGGCTCCCTGTTGATCAGTATAAATACTGCCTGTGATCAGGTAGAATTCCAAAGAATCTCCTTGACAGGGTTTCATATCTGCGCTAGCCGTTCTTATTACCGGAGCGTCTCAAAGCAGATAACAAGGTAAGAGTGAACCGGTAAGTTACTATCTTCCCGATTAAGCCATCAATTCGTGTTCAGTTTTCCTATGTCCAGATACCCTTATGAGGCTTCCCATGGACATAAGATTGAAAATCGATTTAGAAAATCAGTCGGTGTGTCAACTTGTAAACGGTTTTTATGACACACCAACAGTTTTATCTTTTTCAAAATTCACCAATTCATAAGCTGGACCGAATCGATATCCAGTATCACACGCTCGATCTGTATAGGATCTCACATGTCACCTACCAAGAGCTTGTTTGATGTTGGCTCAAGCCGAATTTCCATCTTCACTGTGAATACTTAAGTATCACTCGGATGTTCTGGCAAAATCACAAGGATAATGTGTAGGACTCTTGATATATATTTCTTGTTATTCACATTGTGTGAATTAGCAAGCTGTTAGGAATTATTGATTTGATGATACAAAAGAACTTGCTTAAAAAGATAAAGAATGAAACAAAAGGATCAAAGTCGACAATATGGAATTCTATAAAAGATGGAGGATTCTAAAAGATTTGCTTAAAAGATAAAGATCAAAGATTAGGAAAAGATTTAGTTTTCTAATACAATTAGATTTCCTTTGTAAGTCTTATGTACTCTCTTTATAAAGAGATCCCTAGACATTGTTTTGGTGTGTAATTGTGTGTGCACACAAAACGTGTGTGTGTGTATCCTATAGGTGTGATGTAGATGTCTAGTGTGGTTTAGCTCTAAGATCAAAGGTTTCTTTGATCCTGTTACAGTTAGGTAACCGTTCTATACTGATCATATAGAATTAGGGCTTGTATGAATGTAAAACCTTGTTCAATAACATTGTTCTTTTATTTATATTCCGCTGTGCATCTACATACTTTGTTATTTTTGATCCTAGGAAACTCAAACGATTCTTAGCACGTTGCCCTGACATTTTTGAGCCCAAAAGGCATTTTCGTTTAGCAATTTGTCCCTCGGTCGGTGTAAAGGCTGTCTTTTCTCTATCGTCTTTGGCCATCTGGACTTGATGGTACCCTTTATAAGCATCTTGAAATCTTTTTTTACCGAAAACCCATCACAGACTCAATTTTCCAGTCAATATCTGGGAGGGGATAATAATCTTTCGGGCAGGCTTAGTGGTTATTTTTGAAGTCAATACACGTCCTTCGACTTCCGTCTACCCTCGTTACCAGCACGGGGTTTGATATC
>BQNB010048138.1:0-30982 GCA_026074375.1 Tanacetum coccineum
AAGTTTTTCTTCTACAGACTTTAAACCTGTCTTATAACCTAGAACCATTAACTTAGATTTCTTTAAATCTTTTAATAATTGATCATTTTGAGATTTAAGAAGTTCAACAGTTTCCAAACAAGATTTTGAACAAATAGAATCATTGGATACCTCTGAGTCAGATGAGAAAGCCATCAGTGCATAATTAGGCCCTTCCTCTGCCTGATCACTCCAGTCATATCCACCGAGACCATCACATGACACCAAAGTTGTGGAAGTAGATGTTTCCACAGGCACACTCCTTCTTGAGCTTTCTTTGTTCTTGTTGTCTTGATTTCTTGGAGCTCTGCACTCTCTAGCAAAATGTTCCCTCTTGTGGCAGTTGTAGCACTCCATTTTGGACTTATCAAAACCAATAGTCTCATTGCCATTAACAGCAAGCTTCCTTCGTTTATTCTTCAAAAATATTCTTGCCCTTATAGTCAACATGGCCATTTGCCATCTCAAATCCATCTCTTCCATGTCATCTGGATGGATTTGTTACAAGTCCCCATGTACAAGTTAATGACTATTTGGTTGACTAGCAAAGAATGAACAAATACAGCATCACTCAAGTTATCAATATTTGTAGAGTTAGCAGCATTAACTTGAGTTCTAGCAGTAGAAACTTCATGATCAGTATTAACTGCTTCATTAGTGCTGCTAGTGTTGTTATTTGAAGTGGACATAAAATCCATGTTCTGTGTACTTGAACTTGAGCTAGACATCCTTTTAACTTCTGGTTCATACACCTTGAGGTTGTTGTAGAGATCATCCATGCTCATTGTATCCAAATCAGCTTTATTCCTCCACACAACAGCATGTGTGTTTCACTCAGGTGGCAAACTTCTTAATAACTTTTGATTAACATCTTCTTGTGAAATCTTTTCACCTAAAAGCTCCAACTGACTCACAAGCTTTTGAAGCCTATCAAAAGTTTGATCAAGCGTCTATGAGCTTAGAGTAGTGAAGTTTTCATATTGCTGCTTTAAGAGATTCCTTTCAGTCTTTTTTTGTAGCTTCATTCCCACCAAACCTCTTTTCAACAGCTTCCAGCAACTTCTTAGCATCCTTTATAGAGTTAAACTTTAACTGATGTTTATTGGGAATGCCCATCATTAAAGTGCTTCTAGATTTCACCTCTAATCTTCTCTAAGCCTTTTCTTCAGCAATTGTAATAGGCGTCTCTGTCATAACTCCTTCCACAATTTTTGTTTTTGGCAAAGTTGCACCATTCTCTATGACTTCCCATAGTGCATAGTCTATCATCTGGATATATTGTTCAATCATCATCCTCCATGTCTCATAATCACCAGGTTTGAGCATGGGAACTTTAGATGCAGCCACCATGTGTGCATAATCTTGATCCATATCTTTTAGCAAAAACAGGTTCTTCTTATTCACAGTTTCTCAACAAGCTCTGATACCACTTGATGATCCCACTTCAATAGATCGAATTCCTTAAGCTTTTTTAAGGTTTAGTTATATTAGATAAATCTAACACAACTATAGTAGAAACTGTTTTTAAATGTATTAAAGATTATGTGAAATCTAATCTTTAATATTAAGAAGAATTATCAATGAAACAGTAATTCAAAACAAATAAGCTCCAATATTATTAATAATAATACGAATACTCTTAAAGTATTAGGGTTACAAAGACCTTGAATCTAAGAATATAAAAGATATTTGAAAAACTATATCAAACTCTATGCCCTAAGACCTCCTTTTATACACCAAGGAGCCCTAGTCGGCTTATAAGACTTTCCTAAGTATCCATAATCTTTTCAATAAACAAATAACTTAATACATATCATATAAGCAGTACTAACACCAAACAATACTAACTTATTAACCTTAGCAGCATTAACTTATCTCTGAGCAGTCTTAACTTTGAGCAGTAGTAACTTTGTACTAGCAGTAGTAACTTATCACTAGCAGTAGTAACTACTTATAATATTTTCACTAGCAGTACTATTATTTACTAGCAGTAGTAACTGTGTACTATCAGTAGTAAACACTTAGCATATTTTCTTTGAAGTTCTAACACAAACATGAGCAACAGTAATTCAAACAACATCAAGAAGACTTTTAATCCCAACAGATTCTATAAGTTGTGCTTGAAATCTTTACGAGACCGCAGTAAGATCACGTTCGCATGATATAGGTATTTTTATGTGATAAAGAGGCAACTTGGGATTTAACCCAAATAGCCATTCCATTTAATATATTATTCTTTTAGCTAATTACACTGATTAGCTAACCACTCAATAAAACCCTTCTATAGCACTCATTTTTAGTGCTAGATACCCTTAGTTTAACCCGCTGAGCCATTCTATTCATTTTTCTCATCCAAAAAATAATAAAAATACAAAAATATATAACCTTTAGCCTAGCCTTACCCCGTATCGAAAGTCCTTATGGTTGGTTGCTAGTTGCTCGGTATGATTGGTTGATTTTTGCTGATAGCTTGTTCGCACTTTGCTATAAGTGTTGTGCCATTTCAATGAAGACGAAGGTTGCAAACTCTGTATTTCGTATTTTTTGTGGTGTATGCTTATCTCAAGTGTGGGGGAATTGTTAGTTGTGTGAGAGTGGTTAAAAAAAAGAAAACAAAAAAACAAAAAAAAGTAAATAAGAAAAAAGAGAAGAAAAAAAAGTGATGAATAAAAGCTGGAATGTTGTTGGCACGTGCGAGATATTATTATTTGTGCCAGTTTGATCGAGATAGAGATGAGGTTTAGTTGTTCGATAACCTCATAGATTTGTGTATTGTCGTAACTAGCAACATGGGTTTCTTGGACTTGTCGACATGTATATATTATAAAACCATTTCCAATATATACTTCCCACTCCTTATCCACACCCTTATTAACCCTTAACCTAACGTTACAACCCGAATAAAAGTCCTCTTTTGATATTTATACCTGGTGCTTATGCCATGTCGGTGTAGTTTTGTTTCTTGTACAAGCCTATGGTATGAAATGGATCATGTCTGAGCAATTGAGTGTGATTTCCATTTTACCCTCTATTACATCACATACGAGTGTTTAAGTGAATTATACTTTTTCTTATTCGTGAGGTGCTTAGTCATGTTATTACAGCTTGAAAATCATTAGGTATTGTCAAACATCTCTGCTTTCGCATATAAAAGAATCAAAAATATTTTTAAAATTTTATGTTTGTTTTGTAAAGCTTATTATTTTTCCTTAACTTGATTGAGGACAAGCAAACCCTTAAGTGTTGAGAGGGGGTGCTTGCGTCTTTTGCACTTATTTGTTACAAAAACCCTAAAATATCTTTGAAAATTTCACACCCAATAATTTTTTTAAATTAAAAATAAAAAATATCAAAATTTAAGTATATATACATATATATATATATATATATATATATATATATATATATATATATATACATATATATATATATATATATATAATTTTCTCGTCTTGTCACCTAGGACATTGTTTATAAAATTTCTTTTCTTAGATTTGCTTAAGGGCAAGCAAAGTTTTAAGTGTGAGGGGATTTGATAACGCTCAAATTATACATGTTTTTATATGCGTTATCAATGCTTTTATTTATCTAATTTGGTTAAATATAAGAACTTTTGGTATAGAATCGAGTATATTTGCTATTGTAGGTTCTAAGTACGTGTCGTGGAAGAAAACGAAAGAAAACACTAAGACTTGAAGCTTAAAACGAAAACAGAAATAAACTGAGAAGATTAAATATCTCCTGGACACATCGTTACCCATTGTTTTTGGCCATAACTCGGTCACACGAACTTCGTTTAACGCGATTTTGGCGGCCACGCGAAAAGAATTCAATTATCTACAACCTTGAAAAAATCCAAATGTTGAAAACGCTCCAAAGTGCGACGATTTTACCAAAAGTGCAGCGCACTTTTGAGTCGGTGGAAAAATTAAAGGCAATTAAATGAATTCCACACCCGATGTGCGGCGCATAAAATAAAAAGTGTGGCGCACTTTGACCCTCAAATAGCCTATAAATACCCTCCTTAGCTCTCTCATTTCATATATCGCACACACAATCTTATATCTTATACACACACATTCATTAGAGCCTTTGAAGAGGAGGAAGGAGTGGTGAGGATCCTTGGATCCAATGATCCAAACACCCCTTTAATCCGCCACTTACCACCATTTCACCACCATACTACCACCACAAACCACCACCATAGCCATTAATTTCAAGAGTTCTAACACCATATCTAGCCTACATATCATCTATTTCCAGAATCTAAACACTTCTCACTTTGATTCTTAGAGGATTCACACCAAATTCTCCTAAAATCACTACCATAAACCTTGTTACCAAACACCCCATTTGGTGATACGTTGTTGAATTTTCATAAGTTATGTAACATATTTCCGGTTATCTCAGTAGCACTTGGTTGTTGGTTGATCATGGGATTGTTAGTTTTGGGTTGGTGGTTATGTTAGTCGAAATATTGGTATTGGTACTTTATTCTCATATGTGAAACATGAATAATATTTTGGAGATTTTGCTATGACTTATGAATATACATGTTTATGATTTTAATGTTATTTTTACTTGGACCCTTGTTTATCTTTTGGTATATCATTGCAATTAAAATAGGCCGAAAGGGTTAATTGTCTTGATGTATTTTAAACCGTTTGTCTATGGCGTGTCAATATCATACTTGTGAGAATTGTGTGGTAAATTGATAATCAACCCAAGTAGAATGATGTTTAAGACCCTTCCTTATGTTGACCGGCTGGGTTGGGAGGAATTCATATATATGCATATTTGATATAAACCATTTTTAATGCGCTCGTGATGATGTAGTATATAGGCCGAAAGGATTCTATGCTATCATTGGTAGATATGCTTGTTATTATGATTACCCTTCATATATGACTTGTATGCTTTGTTTATATAAAGTCTTGCTCTATCTCTATCTATTATGTTATGTGAATCATGCTTTGTCCCTTACTTGCTTTATATACACGTTTAGGCTATTTGACCTGTGACAATCAATTAACTTTGTTACTTGATAAACAATCTGTAAATTGCTACAAATCCCGTGGAACGACCTGAAATTATCTAATACTATATTACACTCGAATAGGGTATACTTGCCCGAATGTTGTGTTTTTAGTCAAAATTGGTATTTCTAGTTATTATAAATTTAAAGCTTGTAAAAACACACATTAAACAGTGTATATGCATCAGCCACCTGGTTTTTTTTACTCTCGTTATTCTAATTATGTATGCCTTTTGCGAAGGTCTTTGTATGGTTTGAAATAGGCACTTGGTTTCAGCGGTTTGCATGATATGTTACTCAGGCTGGTTTTTCTCCTAGTCGATGTGATTCTTTATTGTTTATATATACACAGGGTTCTCAGGTTGCCTATTTACTTATCTATGTGGACGATATTATCCTCACAGCTTCTTCTCCAGTTCTACTTCAGCATATTGTAGATTCATTGCATAAAGAGTTTGATATGACCGATCTCGGGGCACTTAATTATTTTCTTGGCATCTCTGCTATTCGTCATCCTATAGAGTTATTTTTGTCTCAAAAAAAGTATGGTCTTTAGCTTCTTGAGCGTGCTCACATGGTTAATTGTATCCCGTCTCGGACACCAGTTGACACTGACTCCAAATTGGGTCCGAACGGCATTCCTGTTCAGGATCCTACTTTATAACGCAGTCTTGCAAGGGGCTCTAGTATCTTACCTTTACTCGCCCAGATTTGTCCTATGCAGTTCAACAGATTTGTCTCTATATGCATGATCTAAAGGAGCCACACTTTGCTGCTCTCAAGCGCATCATGCGCTATGTTCAGGGCACTCTTGAGCTTGGTCTTCACTTATATGCTTCTGCTACTACATCTTTAGTTGGGTACACTGATGCTGATTGGGCAGGTTGCCCCTCTACTCGCAAGTCTACTTCCGGTTACTGTGTGTTTTTAGGTGATAACCTTTTGTCGTGGTCTGCTAAATGACAACACACCATCTCTCGCTCTAGTGTTGAAGCTGAATATCAGGGTGTTGCTAACGTTGTTGCTGAAATGGTATGGCTTTGCAATCTTCTTCGTGAGTTACACACCCCTCTTTTGACTGCTACCCTGGTTTACAGTGATATCGTTAGTGCCGTTTATATGTCTACCAACCCGGTTCAAGACCAACAAACCAAACATATTAAGATTGATATACACTTTGTTCGTGATATGGTTAAGGCGGGTTATGTTCGGGTTCTTCATGTTCCATCTCGTTTTCAGTATGCTGACATCTTCACCAAAGGTCTTCCCTCAGCTTTGTTTGAAGACTTTCGCTCTAGCTTGAGCATCCGCCCTCCTCCCGCTCAAACTGCGAGGGCATATTAGTTGGCAAATATCAATCGACATAATGAATATCGGAGTGTTAGACCGTATCTTTAGTAATTGTGATTTGATTATCAATCTCATTTAATACGTCTAGCTGTTCCCTCGTATTGATGGGTTGTACACACGTAGGCCTTATCTCATCTTTGTACACACGTATTGATAGGCCTTATCTCATTGTACATCTATATATATTGGATATGTTTATAAAATAGGAGGACATGGAATTTACCCTTCTTCATGTTCAACAACATATTTGATTTTAGAAAAATAAAACAAAATACTCCCACTAGCTTTCAGATGTACTCATGAGCTATCTTGTTTATAATTAAAAATCAACTCCAACAAGTGATTGATTTAACAATTAAACTTAAGATTATGCTTATTAGATACGTGCTTCTAATCCACACTTGGATTCTTGCATATTTTTGTATGCTTGTAAAGATTATATATTGGATTCATAAAACCTCTTTTGATTACACATCGTCCTTGCAAGGTAATCATTTGATAAAGAGTTCTTGAAATTCAATTTGTCATATTTCTTTCTAAGAAAACAAGTACTACAATTTAAACATCTTTATATATATTTAAAAGTTCGTAAATGAAGAAGTTTTAATCATAGTCAATTTTTTGAGTATGAGTAAACACTTATGTCATTTGACGTGCAACAAATATGTATATAATATTGTCCCTGTGAGTCTTTTCTTAAAAGAAACTCATTTAAACCTCATTTTCTAATCCATTGGTTAAAGATTAATCAAATTCCAAGAATATGATTATCTCCTTTTGGACAACATCTTTACATTCATAGTTTTTTAGTCATCCATTAGATCTAAGATCCAGCAATGCATCTCCTAAAGTTAGCAGGTTCACTGTGATCCTCTAACTCATAATCCTTAGCATTGATATAAAAACATATCATGAGGAATCCTTACGGATCTATGAATATGAGTAACATCATTCTAAGGTTTAACATTCACATGTTTAGCCTCAGTATGACATTCGCTAGTGCATTTAGAAGGTTTATGTATCTTTTTCTTGAAGTAAATCAAGACCTACATCACTCCCACTCGATTCATGAAAAATGAGACTCCCACTTGCTTCTTGTAAATTTAAGACTATTCTTAAATAACTCAGCATAATAAGCAATAAAAACTTTGTTCTTGTGTGGGTTGTAGAAGTGGTATCTCATTGTTTCCTTTGGGTATCCAACAAAATACACTTAATAGTTCTAGGCATTTGTTAATAATAATCTCCAAGAGATTTTAACAAATTTAGAACTTTAATTAAGACACATTTTATTACTAGAATAATGTCTTAATTAACCTTCTAGGTTGGAGTCTTATTGGGTATATCCATGACATACTCAATTATCTAACCTTGATATTTTTTGGAGTTAAATAAGTTAAGGTCGTCATGAATCAAAACAATATCAATATATAGTTTGATTATCCTTGTTGGACATACCATAAAATTATGGTATTCCAATAAGATTGAAATAGTGAGGCAATCTCATAATTCATTAGATGAACTTATACTATATGGCTTTTCCTATTTACCAACTTAAGTTAAAACGTAATGGTATCAATAGTATTACTAAGTCAATTGCATGGTTTATATAAGTCTTTGATCAAGTCAACGACTTAATGTGTATGTACTAACAAGTAGACATAAACCTCCAATACTTTACTATTCGTTATAAGTCTTTGACTAAGTCAATGACTTCATGTACATGTCTTAACAAGAAGACATAACAAGTTAACTTTTTACTTTACGATATAAGTCTTTCACAAGTAAAGGACTTAATTTACATGTCTTAACAAGAAGACATAACATTTATTAAACTAAAGTAAAAAATGAGTGCCGACACATTGCCTCAATAGTAATTCCAAGTTAATTACAAACTTCATGTTTATGACTTCCCACGAAAACATAATCATCTAGCTTATCATTTTATCTTGATATATTTTCTTAATAGGGCTACATACATTAAATGTGTAGGAGTCCTAGTAAAGTAATAGTTTTCTTACTTTGCAGTTAAAAACTATTAGTCATATTGTTCTAAGTTGTTCCTTGCACACAATTAAGATTTCTCCCACTTGTTCAGGGTACAACTTCTTTGCATAAAACTACACCACACTAGTTTGTTTGTTTGTATAGACAATACAGAAGTGTCACGGATAGAATATGAATCAAGTCAAGCTCAAAACATATTAACATAGCTAGTGAATATAGAACTTCATCGATTAATAAGGAATCATGCATAACTATCTTGTAGATAACATAAAATAGAAGTAACATCTCAAAGGCAACAAGTTATCATAAGATAATACATAGTGATTCTTTACTTAAATAAAGATGTTTCACACTTGGAAAATAAATTATTATTTCAAGACAAGCCAGAAATAAAGTAAGACGCATATGAGGTAAACAACTCATATCTCCTACTGAATTTGACAACATTGCAAGTTTGTCATTTTCGTTTATAAAATGAATTGCTCCCACTAGATCTGACAACATTGTGAGTGTTCCTTCACTAGTGAAAGTAATTTTCAATTTATCTTTCCATTTGTTGAATATCTACACATTATTGCTAATGTGAGTCGCATGAACTAGTAAGAAAGTACTTAGATATTCAAGGAAGTGTGTTCAAGTTCTATATATGATGGACTAGCCATCTAAGCTATTTATTAACTTGAAAAATTAGCATGCAATTCCTCTTTTATCCGCTTACTTTACCACAAAGGTGTGTAGCGCCTTTTACCGGGTTAAGGAAGCAACTATAAACACGAGTTCTCTAGTTATCACTTTTTCTAGTTTTGCGGTGATATTTCTGTCTTCCAATCAAACCTCATAAATATGGCTTGATTACAACAAGATATTTATTTTTGGTAGCTATAGACACAAGCTCTCTAGTTATCTAAGTTTCTTATCATAATTCAAAGATTTCAAAACCGAATAAGGGTATTGAAGCCATCTTGAAAGAATAAGAAGTGCAATTAACTTAACATGTAAGTTTGCTATGAGTTTGATTTAGAATTTTAGGATAATTCTATTGTTCCTATTATAACTTTTTTGCATGTAAAAAGTATAGGAATGAGTCTCTTCTTCGCAAGGAAAATAGACACAGTTTGTCTTCCACAAGTAAGAACAAACATTTGTTTACAGTATACATTGCATTAATACATTTAAAAGAACTTTCAAAGTTCATTTTTAGTTTTTCAATAATTCATCCCTTACAAATTAACTACACACGTTTATATGAATAAACAATTAATTTTTATGGGGGTCTAAGATCCTACTTGACGTTCTACCATTAATGCAGTTGATCTACTAGAAATGGTAAACTTAAAAGGTAATCAACGGGTGATAATTGGCTACATGTGAAACTCTTAGTCATATGGGGCCCAAGGGATCAGTGATAACCGGTGATTTTTCCAAGGTCATAGTATCCTAAAATATTATGACTGTATATCTACATACTACTACTATTTCATCAAATTTCTATAGCAAAACTCTGAGTTGACTTTTGTTAACTTCTATTACGCTAAGCAGATACGATTTAACCGAATGTCAAATACCAAATTTCTATATTAATAAATAACTTTTGGATACAAATTTATATTTTCTAAACATCTACGATCACATACGATCACTTACCAGGAAATCTTCCCGTACGCAGCAAAAAACGTCACACAACGCGTACCGGCACGACAATAAGTTAAATTATGTCTAATTATCTTAAATCATTTTAATAAAACTTATATTCTTTTAAGTTACTTCATATTTCTAGAAAACGTTTGCATAAAACGTGAATTTACGGGTTTCGTTTAGAATTAACGAAAATAAAAAATTATACGAAACTTAAATCAAGTTCGATACTAAAAAAATACGATAACTTTAAATTGATTTCTTTTAACATTTTAAGACATCTAAACGTATTTATAATATATGCTTAATTGCAAGAAAACTTTTGGGTCACGATAATTTACAAACTAAGAACGATATACCATCACAACAACAAGACCCAATCACACTAGAATCCCCTTTCCTAGGATGCCCAAAAATTTGCTATGCAAACCTACGAGGGAACAACAATGCTTAGATATTAGCTAAGGTTTCTAAGTAAGCATGCATCATTTAACTTATTCACATTTCATTTCAACACACACACAACTCTAAAACACACGACAAAAAATTATCCCTCCTTCTTTTGTTAGAATCGACGAACACACACAAACCATAAATCTATACATTTTTCAAACTCTTGATCAGAACACGAAGCTAATATCATGTTCGGGTTGATTCTAGTAGTCCGAGGTATATAAAAAATAACATTTGGGTTGAGTGTTCAACGCTTAAAACCTCTCTTCATAAAACCTACATTTGTAAGTATTTATATTTCATTGAATTTTTCTCCTAGTACTTTTATATTTATAATCATGCTTAAACACTAATTGTACAATACGTTTTGTAAAAATCTAAACTTTAAAAGTGGTGAAATCACATAAAGGGTGCGTTTGGTTCAAAAGTAAAGGAAAGAAAACATAAGGAAATTGTCATTTTAATATTTTGGTTGTGGTGGTGAAATAATATTTTGTTCAACAAAAGCTTATTGCTTATTTGGTTATTTATAAGCTGAGAGTGCTTATTAGGGCTTATTTAGGCCTCGGCACAAAGGGAAATCAAAATAAAGTGTGTTTTGTCTTATTACAAATCTTTTTGGTTTATTTTCTTGGCTTATCGTGGCTTATTCTCGAAACTATAAAGACTTCAAACTTATTAGCTTATTATAATACTTTTCGTGGCTTATTTTTGGGCTTCTAGGTCTCGGCCCAAAAAGGAATGAATAAGTCATAGCTTATTTAGACCTTATTAGTCTCGGCTTATTTTTCGGGTTAATATATAGCTTATTCTTTTTTTAAGGAGCTTATTCGCTTATTACGCGCTTAATTTCGATAAACGTCGGGCTAAAAGTGAGTGATGAATATTTATTATATTTTTATGGACTGAATGGCCAATTAAATGCCCAATGGTTTTGGCTTATTTTCGGACTTTTTCTATTACTTAATCAACTTATTTCATTTTGATATTTGGAAATGGCGATATTGAATCGTTATGACTTATAGTGGTTCGTTTTATTTTGAATTATTCATACTATGATTAAATTCATATTTGAGTTTTCGACATGTTTCGCTATCGGCATATTATGGTGGGATACTTTGACTTATTTAACATAAACTTGATTTTTGGACAAACATCGGATTAAATCATAAGATGGGTAAGTAGGCTATAAGGCCCAATAACTATTAGTCTAAACTTGGATTTGGTAATGGGTTAACGGACTAAACAAATGGATTAAGTTGTGACTAGTAAAATTTGGGCTAATATTGGACTTATGGCCCATTGAGTGAAAAATTAGTAAACTTAAAATGTTTAAAACGAGTTTTGATCAATTTATACTTAAATAAATTTAGGGTAGTTTAAAATGTCGTTTGGAAAATGTGTTTTGATAAAACGTGGGTTTTGGAACTTTGCCGGAAATTAATTATTTGAAAATGAGGTTTAAAACCTTGGAAAACGGTTACAAGCAAACAGGTCATGCCGAAATTTTATAAAAATATTACACTTAGAAATATTTTTACTAAAACTTACTTTCTTAAAAATCCGACAAAAGACGAAATAATAAAATATTATTATTTTAATAATCGACTAAAAGAAGAAAAATATATTTTATAATTTTATAAATTATAAAACTCTTAATATTTATTTCGTATAGTTAAAACGTGTTAATACTTATAATTTATACGTCTTACCTAGGTAACTTGGGGATCGGGTAAATAGCCGAAACATATTTAATTTTAATTTCTTTAATTCTCATTTCTTAATTCTTATTTCTTAAATTCTTATTTCTTTATTTCTTATTTCTTAAACTCTTAATTTTTAATTCTTATTTCTGTATTTCTTATTTCTTAAACTCTTATTTCTGTAATTCTCATTTCTTAATTCTTATTTCTTAAATTCTTATTTCTTTATTTCTTATTTCTTAAATTCTTAATTTTTTAACTCTTATTTCTATATTTCTTATCTCTTAAACTCTTATTTCTTTAATTCTTATTTCTTAGTTCTTATTTTTTAGATTCTCATTTCTTTAACTCTTACTTACTCGTCAACCACCACACAACCAAGATACAAAAACCTTTACAACTGTTATAACAAATTCTTTTACAAACGCATAAACATTACTTCACTCTCATAGAGCATATCTCTAAAATCAAACTCTATTAATAGGTCGTGTTCGGGCGTCGTTGCACGTTATTCTGTGATCACCTATTTACAACTACTTTTATTTCTATTTGAGGTACGTTCTCATAGCCCTATTTTCAAAATATTTTCCTTGGGGGGAAAGTGATACTCAAGTCTATTTCAAACTATTTTCTTATGTGCTAAAACAAATTCTATGCTTTTGGACAATGCTTTGTGCCTATAATTGCGTACGTGATTACTGATGTACATGTTCATGCATGCTATTGGGTACATAAACTAATGCTCGGGTACATATGTTTATGCATGCCAATGAGTACATACATATATCTATTTGCCGACCTATGTTAGCTCCAGCTGGTAGACTTTAGGTGCGAAGGACTATAAGCGCTTTGACCATTGATGAATGGTTGGTATGATCTTGAATGCTATGATATGCTATGATTGCAAATGTCTATTGGAATGCTATGTATACTGCTTGCACTTCGCTTTATTTGCATAATTGTCCTACTTAAACTCTGGCACATCAACTGGGTTTATACTTTAAACCTACGAGCTCACCAACTTTATGTTGACCTTTTAGAGTATCATTTTTAGGTGATCAACAATCTACAAATCGTAGGTACTTAAATCAAAGTTGCCAAATTTTCAAGATGCTTTTCTAAAGACAAGTGTTTTATCTCATCAAGGATTGTAGTTTGAAACCTCGTAGTTCAAATTTCTTGTAACAAACTTATGTTGTAACATATTATCTTACGCGATGTCTCCAAAATGTCACACCTCGTGTTTTCACCTTAGAGAGGGTGTGACAGCATCATAATCCTGAATTATAATGCCAAGATCAAGGCAATATTATCCAGAATAACATTGTTAAGTTGGCATGTTTTGTGCCATCGTATGCCTCGGGTCGAAGGTCTAACCAACCACACTCGATATAAGTCGTCCAATACAAAATCAGTAATTATATAGTCTCATGTCTGACCATACGATTATTGTATTACCTTGTTTCACAATTCACCCTAAGACTGTCTTAGAGTAAAAAACAAACTCAAGTGATTTCGTACTTGGATGACAAGTGACTTAATTATAGGGTATATATAATTTGATGAAACAAGTGTACCAAAAAGGTGTATAAGGAAGCATGCATACATCCTTATAAATCTAGCATTTTTTAAACATTTCCAAAAAGGGATTATTAATCACAATAAACCATAAATCACCATAATTCTCATAAAATCACCACCGTCAACACGGTACATTATCTGAATAAACTGATAAAAGTCAAATAGTCAAAGGACTATAAATGAAATATTCAGAACACAAAGGGCTAAATGTTCCATAATGATTTCGAAATTTTTGCCATATAATAAAATAAAACGCCAAATTTATATATAACAAAACCAAATCGAACAAGACATTTAATGCACATAAAACACAACCAATATACGCATCAAACACCAAAATAAGACCCCAACGTGTTGTCGAAATCATCCTAGACACGTGGTACACATACATCGATTCCTCGATTGCAAAGGTCACTATACTTGACGTAAACAACAAACTACAAAAGTTGATTGGAGAATTTCTGACTTTTCGACCAGAACAGGCAACTAACATGAATGTTTTTAGCTACTAGAGTTGTGTAATACCCAAAAAAACATCGCTAGTCCAACCTCCTTACTGTTTTCTCGAAAAGCAAATTTTAGTTGCGAATGTCAAAGGAATCGGTACATAAAAATAATCAATCACTTATGCAAATTCAAGGCGTGTCAAGGTTTTAAGCATCAAATAAATACATCACATTAACAAGAATGCATATAGACATATTAAGCTTGATGAACCATGGTTAACATGCATGCGAACACATGGTTATCAATTTAAATAAATAAATATAAGCAACAATAAAGTCAATAAACGCGATTTATAAGCCAAACAACATAATAAACGTGTATAATCATGTAAAAATACAAACCATGCATATATATTTTTCTAAATTTTGAGTGACTCTTAGGAGTCTTTATTTTCATAAAAATAAAACCCTAAAGGGGTCACACATAAAAGCAAGAAAATATATCAAATATGCGTTTTAAGCATTTTTACGCGTTTCTATGTAATTATATAGCTATATGATCGGCTCGTGATGGCACTGTTGGAATTAGTTATCTAATAACCTACTTAAATATACATAATAATATACGAGCTACGCAGCGGAATATAAACACATATAACAAATATAATTAACATAAAACATAACAGATTACCGTATCGTATAGCAATCAAGCTATGGAAGAACCGGAGCTTCTTCAAAATACGCACATGTATTACACTGTGCAAAACCGAAACCTTTCAAGTTACTAAAGGAAGTAACCTCTACGTGTATCCATACTACACGTTAACGAATATCACCCGAATGCTAGTTTCTCGAACTAACGAATACCGGATACTAGAAAATCAAACTTCAGATTCCCTTTTGTGAGGATTCCTTGGGACGACTAGAGAGAAGAGAAGATGAGAAAGGATGGAGATAAATGATCACAAATGATCTCCTTATATAGAGGTGGAATTAGGGCATCTAATTATGACAACTTAGGACTAATTAAACAAAAGCCCACCCTCCCCTTTTCTCTTGGTTGTGGTCGGCCAAACAAAGCACAAAAACACCCATTGGGTTGACTTTTTGACTTTGTATAACTATTATGTACATTATATATTAATTAAGGGGCTTAAAGTTAATTATTCATAAACGAACTAATTAGCGACCATTGAGTATTCTATCGTTAGAGTATTAATAAATATAATAAATATACACCTACATTATTATATATATTAATAGAATGATATCTATGTGTATATGTGCGTGACCCCGTAAGATCACGTATTTATAGCCATATAAATATCCGTATGACATGAGCACATCCCAACAACAACTTATGTAATCCCACATCGCCCCATTAAGCTAACATTTAAGGCTTCCTTCACCTATAAAAGGAAGACCAAAAGGGGTGATGATGGTGGTGAAACTATGCATTTCTCTAGTTTCCACCTAATCTCTCTCTCTCTCTCTCTCTCTCTCTCTCTCTCTCTCTCTAAATCAACTTCTCTTATGTGTGATTGATATATTGTATAACCTACAGTGAGAAATACATGGAGGAATGTGGGAATTTGTAAAACATTTATATAGAAAATGTAAGAAGGATCAAAGTAAGATTAACTTTCAATTACCACAAACTTAAATGGTCATTAAGACTTTAATCTAAGATTATCAACAATGAATTTGTTCACTATTCACCTTGATGCAAACAAGCTAAGTGTTTTGCATCTCAAGTAAATCATATCCAATAACAAGAAAGGATGCGTTTATGAAAAGTGACCTTTGACTTAGTTTGACCAGTATGGGAGTAAAACTCGTTACGTGATTAGGAACAATGTAAATTCGGATTAAGATCAAATGAATACTTTCGTTTGATGGTATGTTGAAAGTATATTCATACTAGGTTTAGAAAGAAAGTTTCGACCTTGGCTAGAGTCGTTTGATAAAAGAATTGAGTTGGCGTTTTGTTAAAAAATAGGAGGATTTTTTTGCTTCTTTCTAAGTCTAAACCTCTTTTGGAGTGTTCCCAAATGCTCAAGTATCATATACATACCTTTATTGAAATTTCCACATATGTTGGGTAAGAGGAAATCCGACATTGCAAAATCCGTAAAAATGGATACCGTGAGTAACGCGCTGGCCACGTGCTGACGCATGACCAGCGCGCCAAATTCATAAATCCGGTTTTCCAGATTTTGGCTATCATTTGTTATTTTAAGTGTTGCGAACGTTTGTTTATCATTGTCAAAACATAAAGGAGATTGATATGTGCTTAATTACACATACCATTTTCCATTAAAGACGGACTTAAATGACTAAAAACGTACCAAAAATACATTGTATTTGTATGTTTTGCATTTGAATTGTGCAGGAACGGATATTCAAAAAGAAAGCCAAAAACAAACAAAACCAAGCACGGAATGGAAAAGACAAGATCAAATCAAAGTCAAAAGTCAACCAAATGAAGAAAATACAACTTAAGGGACTAAACTTGCCAAACCTCAAGTTGTATTTCAAGGGTTAAAAGACAAGGGTCGAAATTACAAACCGGACAAAGTTTTGCAAAGAAGTTATAAAACTTGAGGGGCCAAAGCTGCCAACCTACCCAAAATAACCATTTTCCCGCCCAACAAAACCCTAGGTACAACTAGGGATGTCGTCCCATACTTCTACCCTGCAAAATCACTCAACACCCTAGATAAATCATTTCAACCACTCTATCAACCCCCCCAGCTGTATAAGTGCCATGTTGGCAATCCTTCACCATTCCCAAGTATTTTCGATGGCTATGATTGACTCCAAAGAAGCACAAAAGAAATTGAAGGCTGGGATTTGTTTTAGAATCCTATGCAGTTATCTCGGTCAGATTTCGAATCTCGTTCGAGGTCCGAGATCCGAGATTTCGATTATCTCGGTGAGAGCCAAGACCTTAATTCGTTTTAGTATAAATAGGGCCATTGTAACTCTAAGTTAGGGAGTTAAGTTTTTAATTTTAATATAACTTAGCTTATTTTCAGTTATTTACAGCTTTTACTTTCAGCTTTGTAACACTTTCAAGTTTTAATGCAAATTTGAGATTTTTAAGTCAATTTACAATTCCAAGTGTTAAGTTTCTTTATTGTGTTGTTTTGTGTTCAAAAAGCTCTCAGTACAGCTTGTTTATAAGCTGCTTTCATTAAGTAAATTTAAAAAGTCAAGTAGTTAAGAGAAAATCACTCTCAAATACACCACAGCTTATTTTATGGATGATAAGCCAGTTCTGGATGGGCTTATGGACACTACTAGCTTGTTTTATGCAAGCTAGAGCTTGTAGATTCATTGTTTGACCCTGTTTTGAGCAAGGGTGTTGTAAGTCTCTCTGTTTCTTGCTTTCCTTATTTACTGTAGAACTGCTTATTAGTGCTTATTTGTTACTTACATTTATTTATTTGTGCTTTATCAGTATGTTTAGTGCTTATCTTGCTCAGTTGTTAGTTTAAAAATAGTTTGTATCACTTTCTTAATTAGTACTGTTAGTTTATTTGTTAAAACTGTTAGTTATAAGTTAATACTGTTAGACTAATTCAGCTTATTTAAGTGCTTATTCTTGATCAAAGTCTGCTTATAAGTGTCTTATTTTGTTATTTGATAATCTGTTTTTAATCAGGATGAAAAGAAAAATGATTTTTGAAAACTTTAAGGGGTGTTTAGAACAAGCAGTACTAACTCCAAGTTAGCAGTACTAACTCTAAGTTAGTACTGGTAGTTAAAACTGTTAGTACTGTTAGATCGTTTTAGCTTATCAGCTTATTGTTTCTGCTTATTTGAGATTTTCTTGGCTTTTTAGAGTAGATTAAACCAATTTTCGTTTACTGTCTTTAGTAGAAATTAGTTAAGCTTATTTTCCTTTTCAAAGTATTTTCAATAGTTTATCAGTTTGTAGCTTTTTGGCTTATTTGCCATTCTAGTTTATTCTAGTTACTTATTCTTATTACTGAGTGCTTATTATGGTTAGGTGAGCATCTGTTTTAGCTTATTTGCTTATTTCTTGTTTCATTGCGTTTTGTTAAAGCTAGCAGTACTAACTTAAAGCTGGCGGTACTAACTCCAAGTTAGTACTGTTAGTTAAAACTATTAGTACTTTTGTTAGTACTGCTGAGTTTTTCTTGCTTAATTTAGCTTAATTGCTTTTTGAATTTGCTTATTTAGAGTTAGTTTAGCTTATTTGATTTATCTTAAGCTTAATTGAGCTTATTTGTGTCTTAGAATAAAAGTTTTTAGTGTTTTTACCATTCCTAGCCTTTATTCCTGCCCTAGCTTATTTTCCTTGTTTCTTTTCTCGTGCATTTGCTTATTAGTGTTAGTGCCCAATAATTCCTTGTCTTATTCAAACATCGATTATCAATTCGTCTTTCGATTTTCCATTCTAGCCTCGTTGGGACATAACGACCCGGAGACACTCTATACTACTTCCGGTTTCATTGATCTCGTGGATTTTGTTTCTTGTTATATATTTATATTTGCTTACATTTATTGGTATATATTAAGGGGTGAGATCGAGCGAGTCAGTTCTCAAGACATTGAGTTTTGCCTCTTAGTTGCGTTTTGGTGTTGCGTTTTGCCAACTGAAGACCCTTAAAGCAAACAAGTACAAACGTCATGCTGCCTGTGTTTTGTTTCTATTGTGTTTTGTCTCAAAGTTGAGCATTGTGTTTTGTCTAATAGTTGCGATTTGCTTGGTTGGTTGCGTTTTGCTACTAAAAACCAAACCGAGTCAACTCGGTTATTACCGAGTTGACCCAGTCAACTCTAATGAGTCACAAACATACCAAAGACATAAATGAAAAAGAGAAGACAACAGATTCGTATGTCAAAACCACAAACCACAATCATCACTACTCTATAACATCAACATCATCAGCCAACATCAATCCATCATCCTAAACAAATCCACAAATCATCCACAATCCTTTCGTCACTTCACAACAAGACCAATCCCACCTCCATATATCAAGACTCGAATAAAATTAACATATAAATGATCTCAGATTTTTCGTGTTATACAATAAATTTATAGACCTTTCAAGATTAAAAAAAACACGAAACCAATAATCATCATAGATCTCTGTTGGGCTGAACCCATTTGATATACGAAATTAAAGATAGACATATAACAAATCTGTTATTGTCCATCTTTGTCTCGATTGAAAAAAAAATAATAAATACAAAACTCAAACAACTTACACCTTACCCGGGACCCCTTGTTAAACGGATCTTGAAGCTGGTAATACATCCTCGTCGTTTAAATGGTTCAAGGCAGAATGAATTCATGGAGGATTATTATTTGGTGTAGCGTTAAAGCTGGTCGTGTTTGTTTGGTGTGATATGATTGGTGTTCTTATTGGATTTACAAATGAAGATGGGAGATATAAGGTTGGATGTACTTAGTTTGGATTTGAATATTGGATTTGTTGGTGGCAGCGTATGGTTGAGAGAAATGAGGTAAAAGTGGCGTGTGATTAAGTGATAAATATTAGGGATTGTATCTTATATCTCTAGGTTTAGGGCAAAACAATTCAAAGGCCAGGTTCTATGGGCTGGAATGCCAGATTTTGTATAATCAATTCACTTGGACCGGTTCGTGATTATTATCAAGGGATAGCCACGTTTTTGGTTTGTATACCAAATTTGGTGCTCAAATATGTTATTGGATACAAGTTCTAACGAATTTGTGTATTAAATTGGTATTCATGGGCCAAGTTTGTTACGTTAATGGTAATAATGATTATATACTTGATGTTAAAGTGACAAGATTTTATGACGAGACCGAGATCATTTTTATAAAGAATCATCGGAGCTTAAATTTTAATGGCTAGAATTAGTGTTAATTTTTCTAAATGACTACGGGATTTTTGTACGATGTTACTTAGTTGAGATTGAAGTTATTGGGTGTTTTTTTTTTGCTTTATTCTCGGGTTCGTTTCATCGGGTTGTCTCCATCAGTGGTTATCAGCATTAGCCTACTAAATTGATAAGGGGATTTTGACAAACGGCTAAAGATTCGGATTACGATGACAAGTGATCACAAAGTTGATTTGGTATCCCTTATTTGATAGCAACTCCTTATAATGCTCGAACCAAGTTATCTGCGTTGCAGAGTGGTTGAAAAGGCCAGAAGATGAAAAAAGCACACTTCCCCGTACTATTCTTTCAATCCCGATAGTAATAAAGAATCAACCCCGTAGTCATTTCTTGCGTTTAAATCCCTAGAATAGCCTTTTAGCATTTTTCATGAATCTTCAATAAGGATCGTTTTAAGCGATAAGTGATGTTTTTATAAGGACAATGATTATTGTTCACGAGTATAAATGTACAGCAAATACTAAATACTTTTCAAACTTAAGCACATACCGCTACACAATGATGCAATTTCGAAATTTAGTAATGGCCCTGTCGAAAATTCAATAGGAGAAGACCAATATAGGGTATCAAGCAACAAGCAATCCAATACAGACCATGTTCATCAATTTTTTGGATCACAATCTCATTATTCACATTATGTATAACACACTGTTAAACCCTAGTGTAAACACCAACCCTACATTTTAATTATAACAACAGCTCGGTCATCTACTTTTCCATTCAACAGAATACCGCCTACATCTCCATCTCCAAAAATATTACTTTTAACACTATCAAATCTGATCATCTCAACAACACATCCCAAATGCTTGTTGAAAAAAGGGTGTCTATTTTTGTTTTGTTTTTGATTACATCTTTTATTGTTTTCTTTTTCGATATTGCCTCTGTTAAAACTCGGTAATAATAGAGTCTTGTACTGAGTTGACTCAATTATCTGGTACCGAGGTTTATCGAAGCAATTTCGATATCAAAATTGTTACAAATCTGTGTATCTCCTTGTAGCTTTCTTTTTCATTTTTGACCAAAAACATTTTCGGAATCCATTTTTGGAATAAGCTGTTAGATTACTGAGTTTGACCATAACTTCCGAGTTTGACCGTTTGACCAGTTCCGAATTTGTTACTTATCAAATTTTACTTCCGAATTTGATGTTTACTAGATCCGAAAATGTATAATCAGCAGTTAAACCACACCTTATGATCGAATCTGACCGAGTTTGTTCTTACGATAAAACCATAAGCAGCCAAACTCGATCATATCAAACATAATGAATCTGAGCATAATAATCTGAACATAATAAGCACAAAATAGACTCAATAAGCTATCTGAACAGAATCTGAACCGAATAAGCATAGTAATCGTTGAACACAATAAACTGCTGTAAAAGCCTCAATGAACTGAATCTGGACTGAAATAAGCTGAACTGGACCGAATAAGCTCAAATAAGCCGCGAAAATAAGCTGATCAGAATAAGCTAAACATCACGAATCGCCTGTGCAGCTTTGATACCACTTGTGAGGTTTCTCGATTCACGTTTCGGTGAGGCGGGGTATGGTGGAAAATAAATGTGAAAGCCATTTTAGAAAGAGAATGTAGTTATTATTGAATGATTAGTGAAATTACAATTGTGAGGTTCACCCAAAAATTTCTTTAAGGGGAAGGATTATAGGGGGTATTTATAGTCTAAACATAAGCCATCTTTGGTGTTAGGATTTCATTTTATGTGACGACATTATGGAATTACCATAGATTATCATAGTCACATACGAGGGACTGATTCGGCAAGATTTCATAGTTTAGTAGTAGTATGGGACTATATATAACCCCTCCAAGGCTTTCCATGGAGGGTGTTGTGACTTGTAAATCATTTCTTTTTTTCATTAACTTCACACACACTTTCTACTCTATAGAGGAAGGTTGCTTTTTGTTTATCTCTCACTTACTCTTTCTCTCTCTACAAACATGACTAGCTTTACTTGGTTTGATTCACCAAGACCACCGGATCTATAATTCTTTTATACTTAACAATTGGTATCAGAGCCTAGGTTGAGTTCTTGGGTCGGGGTTACGATTTATGGTCCGGTTGGTCTTGTCACTTTTATCATTAAGTTTGTTGTCCGGTTACTGTTGATACACTGTTCATCAACTGTTCATGTCCTGGATCAGATTTCACATCTGGTTCGTTTATGGGTTATTTTGTTTTCGTGTGTTTTTCCTGTGTAAAAGCCACGAAAATGATGTGTTTGTTGTTATACGTTTCAGTGTCATTCAATGGTATGATATGTTTTTTTTCCTGTGTAAAAGCCACGAAAATGATGTGTTTGTTGTTATACGTTTCTGTGTCATTCAATGGTTCAGATATGTTTTTTTATGTGCTTAAAAGATAATTTTCGAGCTCATTTTTTTTTATAAATTTCTTGGTTGCGATTTGTGTTCAGCCAAGATTAGTGGTTTGTTTTTGCTATTTGTGAAATAGGACAAACAGACAGGAAAGCGACAAAACAATAGTAACTTTCGAAAGTGACATATTTTGAAGATGCGTTTTGTCTCAAACATTGCGTTTTGTCTCTACTACTTATCTCTGCGTTTTGCCTCTCACTGCGTTTTGGTGTTGACTTTATTGATCATTGAAGACCCTTAACTTAGCATATCTAAACGTTATGCTGCCAAAATTCTATCAAGAATTGCGTTTTGTCTAAGTCAACTGCGATTTGACCATTGAGTTTTGCTAGTAAAGGCTGTGTTTTGTTCTCATTGCGTTTTGTCTAGTTCTACATTGCGTTTTGTTAGAGCCCAAACGATTCAGCTCGGTCAGTACGAAGTTGACCCGGGTCGACACACTGAGTCAAACCAATCACAACCGAGTCGTGCCTAGGTCAACGAAATGAAAGACTATAGAAAGGTAGAAAGGAGATGACAGACTTGTATATAAACAAAATCAACAACAGCCATTACCATTACAAAGAAACAAAAAACAGGACTAGAATACCATTTAAACTAAACCCATGAACAAAAAAAAACAGTAGTCGACAACTATAACATCAATTACTTCGTCACAATTACAAACCTCATCAATCAATCCAACAAACACTTAGCCTAAGCCCTTCGTCAACATTCATTATCAACATCACAAATCCAAAACTATCCTATAATCCCTTCGTCACAAGTATCCAACACAACACATTCCATCTCAAACTACAACTAGACTCGAACATAAATGAAAAATTAGGATCTCAGTTTATTTTTTTGATTGTGTTGAACAAAAATCGTATGACCTTATAAAAGATCTACACAATTCAAAACAAATCATCATAGCTATGTCCTTAATTTACGAAAATAAAGAAAGATAATGAACAAGATTGCTCATATCCTCCTTTATTTCGATTTGAAACACACAAACGTATACCAAACAAACACCTACCCGAGACCACATTAGAATGATCTTGAAGCTTTCGTTCTTCATCTTTTGTACACGGCTTATATAAGCAGAAAGATCAAAGGGGTTTGTGATTAATTCGTTTGGGTTTTGTAGTTGATGTGATCTGAGATGGAGTTTAGATGGGAGAGTGTATCTGTTTGGAGAGATGTTTATGGTTGCGTACCTAAAGAGATTAGGGTTATAGTTACCCTAATTAAAAGGTGGGTAGGATATATTTATAACTGGATGAACTGGTTATAAGTTTTGAAGGATTTGGGCTGTATGGTTTATTACGCTGGGTATTACAACATGATGGATGGTTGAATTGATGTATAAACCTCATGGGCCGAAAGGTTTGGAATAAAGTTGGGCTGGGAGTCTCAATCAAACAGCATGGGCTGATGTATTTATTACAGCCGGGTTATAACTAATACAATGGGCTGAGAGTTATCTTAATGTATTGGACCACATTTTAGATTTTTTAAACCAAACATTAGGCTCAGAATTTCTTTCACTCCGTTAGATATTTTATGTCATACGAAAAATTATCTCTTAATGTGCCATTTGAGTTAATTTTTGGTATGTTATGTGATTAGTAGTTATAATTGGGGTTTATTGTGAAAAAGTGACAAGATTTAGTGACGAGACCAGAGTCAATTTTATAAAGAATCATGGAACTTAATTTTTTTAAAGGCTAGATTTGACATTAATTTTTATAAGTAACTACGGAGTCGATCAGGTATCACTTATTTAAGATTAAAGTTCAATTTCACGAAGGCGTGTTCTTATTTTATCTTGAAGTCGGGGTTGGTTGGATGCATGACTTTCAATGATAACTTGCTCGTAATAAAGATTTAAGTTGAAGACTTGGTTTATCTAGTTTCCAGAAGTCGGGGTGGATGGTTGAAGACCTGGATAACTATCACTTAAAGGAGTTACGTTGTAGTACTCAGTGTCACACGCAGAAGACGTTGTGGATAATCGCAAGAGGTGATGAATGTCTCATACTTTGGGAGGGGTATTGAGTACTTAGATATTTTCTTGGAGCACAAATTCTGTACACCGTTCTTTCAACATTTGTGCAAGCTTAAGTCACAAAAACGGGCAATTCTACTTCAGTTTCAAGTTTGGTATATCGGGTTTACTCCATCAGTGGCCACTTCATATAGCCAACATAAAGGTTTGGTAAAGATAGTCAGGAGAGAGTTAACGATAGAGATTTTATTTGGTAGATAAAATTGATTTCTTATTAGGATACATTTGAGCGAATTCATTCTTCTCACAAAATCTTCAAAGTATATGATGCGCACAATGTTGTGTGATTATGAGGTATCAAAACAGCAAGGGAGAGGGACATACATCTAAACGCACAACGATTGCACATGATGAACTTCATACCTTTTCCTTATTTAAGGTCATTCCGGGAAGACATAAGTCATAACCGCAGAGATAATCAGTGTTGTAACTTGTGGCTTTTGGTGTATTATTCCAACTACGTGGTGGAAGAGATGTAAAAAACCGTTTCTCTGATGATAAAAGAGGTACACAATTGTATGATGATTCCTCCAGTTAGTCAGTATCTTACACGAAGAAATGTGTTCATCCGGGTGCGTATTTGGATTTTTATGGTACTATTTGGTGTTGTCATTTCGACTACATCCGGTACCTAGTTGTTTTTATGGTACTGTCTTGGTATTATCATTTTAACTACATACGGGATAAATTACTTTCACTCGGGACTTAGTTGACTTTGGTGAAACAATTTAAATGTGCTCATTCTTTTTTTTTTTTTTTTTTTCTTTTTTTTTTTTTTTTTTTTTTTTTTTTAGGGGACTTACTCGATTTTTACGGTACTGTTTTGGTGTTATCCTTTCGACTACATCCGGTACTTAGTTGTTTTTATGGTACTGTCTTGGTGTTATCATTTCGACTACATACTGGATAAATTGCTTACACTCGGGGCTTAGTTGACTTTGGTGTAGCAATTCTCATCTGCAATTTCCTGAAGGGAGAAAAGTGCATATTCGGGTCTTAATTGATTTTGATGTTACGTTTTTGACTTTATTGATGGGATTGAGTGTGTTCTTCGGGTTTTTTGGGCTTCATATAATGAGACTGATTGCATCACTTCAACTACATGGGGGAAGTGATCTCTTGACACTTTTGGTATGCATTACTTCAGCTTCCAGTGGGAAGAAAAGTGAGAAGAATTATTCAAGCGTGAGAAGATACGTTGCTGATCCCCCAAACGGATAATCACTATGCTTATTCTTAAAAGGAGCAGCAATATTTGATGTGGTTTGCTACTTATTCCGTTGTGCACTTAATCATTCTAAGCTTGTAAGAAAGCTATGAAACTATTCAAAAAGAAGATTGTTGGTTTGAGGGGGCGGGGGAAGCTATCAAAACTTCAAAATGAGGAGGCTCAAGATGAGACAAATATTCAGGAGCCTCAAAAGCTTTGGTGGTGAAAGTTTAAGAGATGTTGACTACTACCCTTCTACCAAGACCTAATGATATCTTTCATTCCTGGTATTAAGGTTGACATCATCTAATTTTGTATATATATCTTGTACATTATTAAGTAGTGTATCTTTAGGTGTTAGGTGTCATTGTATAAATTTTTCATGAGTTTTTTGTTAAACTCAAAATCTTTCAAAATTCTTATACCTGACACTAACATATTCCCTCATTAATGTGAGGGGGAGCATTAATATGTTCCAATATCAGCTTGTATGTAATCAGACCACATTTTCTCCTAAAATTTCTAACTTATTTACAAACCATTAAGATTCTGTAAATCTCAAAGGGTTTGAAATTTTTGATCAGGGGAGAGAATGTGATTTAAATATTAAATCTGATAAAAATGTGATCTATTAAGACTCAAGCAGGTACTCCTCCCTCCATGTGCCAAACAATTTCGAATATCGACGCACATGTTGAGGGGGAGCAGTTTCATGAATCAAAACAATCGAGGTACTAATGCTTTGATGTTTACATCGCCCGTACCTTGATTGATTTTCAAATGGTTTTATGGCGAAGAGAACAGTACCAAAAGACCGACCCTGTATTTACTTTATCGGAGTTATAAGGATGGTATGGTTAGGTACATGTTCCCATGATCCCGCCAGAGCCAGAGGGATCTACCCAAGGACAATCCACTAGTTAGTGTAGAAGTCCTTAGGTATGATTACAAAAGGAGTAATGTGAGAATAAGGGAATAGTGCGGACTGAGATGGAGCTAGTACTGGAACATACCCAACAAGGTACCAGTAATGAAGTCTCGGTAAGCACTGAAGGGGTTGAAGAATGAAAAAGAAATGTTAAGATAAAGGGTGAAAAGAAAGCAGCCCTCCTTTAACATTAGGCAGAGACCAGGTCAATACATATGCTATTAGAATCACATGGTTGATTGCTGACATTGAAGACAAGTATCATGGACCCAGTGATACGCTGCACAACCCTCCCCAGCCACTCAAGATCCCTCAAAGGATTCTTGTTTCATTTCTCACAAGAGATCTATAACATTTTATCGTCTCTCTCACTCCGAGTTAGACGATATATTGAAAAGGTGGACAATCTGCTCAGCCTCCGATACTAAAAAACCAAAAATAGCACTATTGAGTCTAGAGCCATGAGTTCATCCATAAATCTCGTTAGGGACACCAATTCAAAACTAGACATGTTTCACACACTGTGAAATAAGTAAAGATCTTAAGGTCACTAGCTATTATCTCTCGTGGTATTGCAAGGACATCCGTGTGTTCGAAAGTACTCACAATTAAGATTGGAATCCTTCTAGAGTCCAACATCAAACTAAGCTCTTGGTAGGTGAATGTAGATCCCTTGAGGATCATACTTGTAGCAACTAGAGAAAACGATGGTTGCGATTCTTTATGAATCAAAACTTGTTCCAGGAGTTTTTGAGTTGACGAGTTGTTTTTGAAAAACCATTCGATGTGCTCAACAACTGAATTTTTCAAGCACATTGAATGTGTATATCTTTCAAAACAAAAGTGTTTCTGATGAAAATTGATTTTTATATTATTAAACCTTCGATGTGTCACAAAAACTCTTTCCTGAGTGACACGTGACTGATTTTCAAATCAATTTCTCATTAATCAGTGGGTTTTAATCCACTGGTTCACTCATTCCGTGCTTTATCTACTTTGAGACGCTCCGGTTTGAGAAGACTAGCGCAGCTGCGAAAACCCTGTCAAGGAGATTTTCAGGAAGTCTACTGATCAAGTAATATTTATACTATTTAACGGGGAACCATGTTGTTGCAACCTTATTCAACAAAAGTGAACAAGACACCTTCGTTTTGTTTATCACTAACGTATACTTGCAGGAATCCCGATGGTTGCAGCTGCTGGCCAGAAACGCGTCAATTCACAACCCCATGCTCACACTTCATATTCCTAATCAAAGATATCTTGATAGCTGAATAGGGGGAAGAAATGTGAGAAGAATTATTCAAGCGTGAGAAGATATGTTGTTGATCCAGTTAATGTTTTCCCAAACAGTCAATCACTAAGCTTATTATCAAAGGAGCAATATTTGATGTGGTTTGCTACTAATTTCGCTGTGCACTTAATTCTTCTAAGCTTGAAAGAAAGTTTTGAAACTGCTCAAGAGAGGATTTCTTGTTTGGGGGGAAGCTATTCAAGCTTCATAATGAATAATATGTGGCATGAATTAGGGGAAAGCTAATTCAGAAGCTTCTCCTTAACCAAAAGTGTATGTGTTACTTAGTTCATGCCTATTACAGTATTTCTCCTACAAGACACTACAAAGACGATTCATGGTGGAGTGCAGACTTGAAGTCAAAGACCATTGACGACATCATCAGCATTGGAAGCTTCGCGGAAGCTCTTGTTCTTAATCATTATGTACTTGTTAAGAAAATATTATAAGTAATTCCGTATATCGTCCCATGGGGAAAGATTGTTAGGATTTCATTTTATGTGACAACATTACGAAATTACCATAGTTTATCGTAGTCACATACGCAGGGACTAGATTAGGCAAGTTTGCATAGTTTAGTAGTGTATGGACTATACATACCTCTCCATTGCTTCCATGAAGGGGTGAGACTTGTAAAATTTTCACTTTCATTTTAATAAAACACACACTTTCACAAGTTTCTCCTTCTACTATCTCTCTCTACAAAACATGGCTATCTTTACTTGGTTTGGTTTGATTTACATGGCTATCTTTTTTAGCCGAGCTCAAACCCTGTCAAGCTCGAGCTCGGCTTGATTACAGCCCCAGGCTGCACCACCAAACCATGGGAAAAATAAAAGGACAACGCGTGTGAGAAATGGTGTTGTAAAGCTGTAATGAGGTTGATGCACGGTTTGTTCACCACCATGTGGTAGACCACCATCCACTACCACTAATCTCATGACTTTGGTACCACCGCATCTAATCTTACACTACATGCGGTCCTCACCAATGTCGTATCCTCCGCTAAACTACATATCAACGGTAAAATGTCTCTTTAACTCTTACTCACCCGCCACTAAAACTCTAATAAGACCACAAACCACACTCACAATTTACCAATACCACGATAAGCATTTATAACACACATTTAACAACGCAAAAAAAAGTTCTTTCTAGCTCACACACAAGCCAAATTGATCCTCTCATCGATCATCGCCTTACCATTTAGAACGAAATCACCCATTGACTACTTAAGGTTGGTGTAATCATCACCACACATGAGTGTTTAGGGATACTATTAGTCGAGCTCGTTCAAATCAAATTTTGTCGAGCTCGAACTTAAGCTAAATTTAAATCAAACTTACCTTCTCTTATAGAAACTCCTATTAGGCTAAGCTTTACATTTTTCAAGTCGGCCAAAATTCCACTTAACACAACTCATTTGCACCGTGGAAGTGGTGATACAAAATACTTTACTCCAATATAAAAATAGAAAACAATAAACCGAAAAAAGAAGAATATTTAATACAAATTACTTTGAAAGATAAAATATTCAAATAACAGCAATATAATCATCATATTCCAAAAGCTTTATTATTCAAAATCTATCTGTACTAACCTCACTTATAAGATCCATCCCATGTTTCTTTAGCTGTTACACAACTATTAATTCAATCACAATTCATTCATACATAAATAAATAAAATAAAATAAACCCTAATTTCACAGATTTTTTAGGGTTTCAGTTATGGCACAAAAGGGTGGTGGATTCTTCTCTTCTCTTGCTTCAAGTTTATCAAACTTTAAGAATCAAGTTAATGGGTATTTTTTTTATTTCTTTGACTTTGTTTGACTTTAATTTTGAGCTTGATTAGTTTGGTTTTTTTTACTGTGCTATTGGTTAATTAGGTTTTAGATTGATAGAAGTTAAGGTTTGTGTATCTGAAACTATGAAACATGATATTAAGGTTACTGATATATGTGTTTATGTTTAAATGAAAATGAAAATATAATGACTTGATTAGTAGTTAGATTCAGTTGTTTTTGGATGTTAATACGGCTAGTTGAAACGAGATCTCGAGTTTTGTAATGCAGTGTATTAGATAGTTTTTTCGCCGGATCTCGTGATGTGAAACTTACGTATACTAAAAATTGTATGACTTTTTGGTTTGAAATATTGTATTGTGTGCGTGTAATAAGATGAAGATGGTTTACATGTGGACGATAAAATTTGAACGTTTGATTTATGTGGATTTGCTTGTTTTGGGTAGGTTGCTTGGTTATGAAGGATTGGAGGTTATTAATCCGGAAGGAGGGACTGAAGATGCTGAAGTTGAAGCACAACGAGGCAGATGGAAACAAGAGGTGCGTTATCATTTTGTGTACTTATCGACAATCTCATCTTGATTTGGCTAAATAAAGTTTTCACTGTTGTTATTTAAGTAGTTGATAATGTTCGTTACTTGTTATGAGATTTATGCAAGACTTTCCAAATTAGTGTCCATGTTTTTTATTGGTTATGGCACGTCTCGTGAAACTGCTCACAATATATTATTTGCAGGATCGTGATAGTCATTGGAAGATGATGCAGAAGTACATAGGTGCTGATATAACATCTATGGTGACTTTACCGGTGCTCATTTTTGAGCCAATGACAATGCTGCAGAAAATGGCAGAGGTTTGTCCCGCATACCTATATGATTGCGGTCGCTAATTTTTTTTAAACTTCGAGATATTTGTAAGATATGTTTGATATTTTTTCCCAGTTGATGGAATATTCCCACCTGCTAAAGCTAGCTGATGAGTGTGAGGATCCGCACATGCGAATGGTGTATGCTGGTAAGAATCTATCACTCACGCAAAGAGACAGACCCATATGCACACTTATGTGAGTCACCCGGCTATCCATCATTGCTGTTGCCTCATGCAAAACGTTCTCTCCGTGTACACATGCATGTATGTTAAG
>BQNB010048138.1:31408-42722 GCA_026074375.1 Tanacetum coccineum
AAGGTAAATTACTTGAATATTTCGGATGAAACATTCAAGTCGTCAATCCTACTTCATTGTGTATTTTATACATATATTTGCCAAATATTTGGAACACAACTATTGGACAAGTAGACTCAATATAACATCATATTCACAAGTGTGAGTTATGATCTGATGCATATCCTTGTCGTCTTGGAAAAGGATGTCGTTATTTTTATATCAATCGAGTGTGATTGAGTATGTAGGTTTAAGATAATATCTCTTGTTACATTTTGATATAATCTCAAAGCTAGACAAATAAGAATCTGATTTTTTATCCATACTCGAAAACTTATCAATTAGATTCGGTAATAATATCAATCATAATTTGAATAATGAATTGATATATATTCAAAATCTTTCTTGACCCTCACGCACACTTTTTTAAAAAGAAAACAAATAAAGATTTTTATAGTGTGTTCCATTAATCCTAAGACTAGTTGGAAGGTGAAGTTGATGAGTAATCACAAGTTAATTTCTTACTTCAAGATTGTCATATATTTTGCTTGTTCGAAAAATTATTTGTTGTTATGTATAGTATGCATAGTTTTTGACATTTTATAAGTATATAAATTGTTTTCCTAACCATTTTTATATAACACACATATTTTGTAAAATACTATATGTTTATAAAAAGAGTATAATTATGTGTGTGTATGCGTGTTGGAACAATGCAAGCACAAACAAAATTTAAAAATACATTTTCTTTTACTTAATTACTAATGTATTGGTACAATCTTTTATTTTGTTTAACCAACCCATGGTCAAACAAGTCAAGACAATAAAAATATTTAGACATCTTGTTGGAAGAGAGTTAACATGTTAGAAATATTTTGGTGAATGGTTTTAACATATGATCTTATGACAATATTTTTCTACACACTTGACAAACTATTGAACTTTTATTCCTAAGTAAGTTACTACACTTAAAATGATTTACTAGATGTTTATGTAACACTTATAAATATAGCGATCTATGCCTATATGCAATGCACAAACAATTTTGTAACTTAACGCAAGAAATCTAGCGTAATTCCTATTAGGCATAATCCGAAAAACTTTTAACAAATAAATAGTGTGCATGGCATGTGTGTTTAGATATATAAGTAGCTCAATTATAAGTAGCAATGCTCACTTAATAATATATATTAACAAAATTAAAACACAAGTAAACACACATAATCATCTAGCATAAACATACAGATATTCGTCGCTGTTTTGTGTATTAGATACAACGTTGTATACTTAGCTTGATTTTATTTGAAAATAAAATAATTTCCTCACCATTTCAAAAAGTTAATCAAGATGAATGTTTTTAAAAGATAAATACACCATTTTTCAAAGATACGTCGACTAGAAATGCTTGACTTGAAAGAAAAGATAAACTACAAGTTTTTCATCAAAACGAAACATAAAATTTTGACCGCTATGTAGTATTTTGCATTCTGGCTAGCGTAAGTTTGGAATAAATACTTGAAAGTATTTCTAAATGAAAGTAGACTCAATTACCTTTAAAATGACAAGTGGCACGACTTCTAAGGACTTACGGTTGATTTTATATGAATTTTCAAAGTTTGCCAAATTCTGACGAAACAAAGAGACAGCCCCCAGAAAGGTAACGGCCTCCAGATATATTTGGGGGCCGCTCTAACATTTAGGGGACCGCTACCAGTGACCCAAAAACACGTTTTTTGTGTAAGATCATTTGGTGACTTAACTGTAGAATGTAAGACTTTAAGAAGTTGTTTCCGCACATAAATTTCTTGTTTTAGACATCATTTCCACTCTTAGGACTTAGAAAGACATATATTGACACTTCCAAGCTTTTGGAGAATATTTCATTCAAGCTAGTATACGAGGTATATTTAACAACAAAACTAGTATGAATCAAGCAACAAAACAGTTTTCATATTTAATTTCTCTTCATGTGTAATTTGATACATGGATCGTACTCTATTTTAAAAACCATTTGTTTTGAAAACTAGAGCGACGTGGCTCCTGATACCAATTATGGAACCGTAGAGGGGGGTGAATACGTTTCCATTTAAAAACTTTAAATATTTTGTATCAATTACCCGATCAAGTTTGACGCAATATGAGAAGTGTCGATAATAGGTTTACAATAGCTAACACATATTCTAACAATCTAACCACACTCACAATATTTAGTACAAAGAACTACACAACCTTAACTAACAAGATATACACAACCATTCACACAATCATGAGCACAATGCAAGTATAAAAGTAAAGCGATAAATGTAAAGAAATAAGTAAAGCAAAAGGTAAAAGAAAATGCAAACCGACACGAAAATTTATAGTGGTTCGGTCACGAAGCTCCTCTTCGCCCTACTTCACTCTTCGAGTATCCAACTCGAGAGTTACTTCACTACTCAACAAGCTCCCTTTTCGGAGGAGAAAACCTTATACCAATACTTACATTATTTTTTGACACTAAGCTAGACGTCGAGTTCTTCTTCGGGTACAACCAAACCCGTTATGTTTTATGGCCCAACATGTGTTTTATGGCCTAAACACATAAACCTCGTTGCTTACATTATTTTCTGACACTAAGCTAAATGTCGAGTCCTAATCTTAGCTAGAATCAATCTACCATTTCACCAATGTATTTTGAGGCCTCAAATACTAACCAACACCCAATCAACCATTTCGAATATATACAGCATTCGGATCTACACACTACTAAAGATTGGAAGACATGGACTCGATCTATATGTAACAAATGTTACAAATGGATTAACTAGACTACATAACTTCGTATCTTGATGATGACGAAAGTTCCTCTCTTGCACTTGAGAGAAGAAAAAATGATAGAAGATTTGATCACATTTAAACAAGATTAAACAAGTTAAATGATCAAAGAATTTAGAGAGATTTAGTGAGATCTAAAGAGAGAAAGAACTGAAAGAAATCTGCGCAAAAGGTTATGAAAATAGTTGGAAGTGACCCACTATTTATAGGAGCTGAAAATCTGTTTGTTTGAAAGTGGCGGTCCCCAGATATATTAGGGGGGCGCTCTGACAGACAATCCTGTTTTTGTCTTCTTGTGGTGAAATATTTATTTTGTGAAAATCTGACTTGTTTTAGGGGAGAAAATGGCCAGATTTGAATTTTGAAATAATTACTATATAAAACATTTCTTTATAATTCAAAAATAATTTGTCTAATTAATTTTTAAGAAATTATTTTGTTACATTTATAAAAATGTAAAGTTTAAGACAAAAATTTATTTCTTTGATCATCCTACAAGTTTAATATTGTTTGTACATACCTTACGTGATTTACGTCGGGTGTAGACAAATGTCCGTGTAGATGCAGACTTGAGACGTCGAGAGATGTTGATGCATGTATGCATTGATGATTTGTGATTACGAGTAACTTGCGCACTTTACGTTACGTGTTACAAGTCACATGTTTGTCATCAACAAAACATAAAAAGATCGTATAGATTAAATATCGTAATATTTGCACTAACATGTGTGTTTTGGTAGTGGTTGTGGTCGTTTTATATATGCGTGTGTCTATGTATGTGTTTAACTGTGGTATATTTTAGTGGTGGCTGCGGTCGTTTTATTACACTAATTCGATTGTGAAAAATGTTGTAAAGAAAGAAGGGGGGGGGAAAGGAAAAGAGGTAATGGAAGGGGGAAAGAAATGGCAAGATTTCCGATTTGAATTTGTGAAAATAATTACTATATTATAACATTTCTTTTTTAATTCAAAAATAATGCTGTACTTAATTAATTTTTAAGAAATTATTTTGTCTTCATTTATAAAAATTGTAATAGTTTAAGACAAAAAATTTATTTCTTTGATCATACTACTTGTTTATTTTTGTTTGTACATACCTTACGTGATTTACGTCGGGTGTAGACAAATGTCCGTGTAGATGCAGACTTGAGACGTCGAGAGATGTTGATGCATGTATGCATTGATGATTTGTGATTACGAGTAACTTGCGCACTTTACGTTACGTGTTACAAGTCACATGTTTGTCATCAACAAAACATAAAAAGATCGTATAGATTAAATATCGTAATATTTGCACTAACATGTGTGTTTTGGTAGTGGTTGTGGTCGTTTTATATATGCGTGTGTCTATGTATGTGTTTAACTGTGGTATATTTTAGTGGTGGCTATTGTATTTTTGCGCGTGTGTTGTCGGGGATCGTTTTTATTACACTAATTCGATTGTGAAAATGTTGTAAAAGAAAGAAAAGTTAAAATTCTATGTTTTTAAAATTACCGAGGTTGGTTTTGATGAATTGATTTTCGTGGGGTTTGGTAATCGTCCTGGTTCGACAATGTTTTAAAAACCGGGTTTTGAATCGACCCGGTCGAGTCACCGGGTTACCGGTTCAACCGGTTGGACCGCCGGGTCAACCCGGTTTTATAAAAAAAAAATTATATATTTTTTCAATAATTAGAAAGAAAGTATGTATATAAATCATGAAATATTCCATATATTAAGCCTAAAGACTATTTATTAACAAATATAACATGTAAAATTAAAATTACGTCGCAAATATATACAATTAACATGTTTTATTTATAAAAAAATACGAAAAAACCGAAACCCGGCCGGGTTTCATGACCCGGGTTGACCCGGGTCACTCCAAACCCGGCCAAACCCGGCGGGTCAAACCGGGTTTCGAAAATATGAAACCCGGTTTAATTTGACCCGTTTTTTCGGCCGGAACCGGTTCAACCGGTTGACCCGGCCGGGTCGAACCGGGTTTCAAAACACTGGTTGAATTAACGTTGATCCGCGATCGTGTGTACTGGCCATTACACATATACACCGTAGCCACAACAAACTAATTTTTACTTGACAAAAAAACTACCATAAATATACATAGATCTTAATTTATACAACAACTAATATTTCAAGGATCATGAGTTCAAAATTGAGTAGTTGACATCAAGAAGTTCCCCAAATGGGGTCGGGTCCGTCAACAGGAGCAAAAAGCCGGTGCCCCATGCCCCTTCCCATCACGATCCATCGTTTAACAATGTGGGCCCTGATCCATTTCTAACCGTTCGATCTGATCATGGTAAAAACCTCAAGTCAAATACACTTGACACTGTATAACAGTTTTACCCATTTTAAACCCTGGAACCACAGTAAAACTCACTTCTGGAGAACTTTTTACCGGTTCTTCATTCACACTTTCCATGTACACTTCCGAAAACCGGCTCCCTTTTCGGACTTGGAAGACCGAGGCCTTGCTTGGATCAAATACTAATGCTAGACAATGTAGGAGGTAAACGCGCTTAGCCATTTCAGCAAACGAACTAAAAAAGGCTGTTTCCGGGGGTTTTTGGGCACCCACTAGGTTCCTTTGGTTCATGTTCCCGAAAAGAGCGAATTCCATTATCGGGTGAACGAGTCGTAAATACTTCGAGTAACAAAATCTAGCAAATGTCGAGTTAGGTTTCCATGTGATGTATTCACTTGCTTTTATAGACTTTAACTCCACAAACTTGTCAAAAAAATATTGACTTGAACTCGCGGCATTCGACTCGTTTGTCGTGTTATTGAACCCGTCGAACATAACCTGATATACAAAAGACTCGAATGCGTAACATATATGACCCGTGTCACGATAAATTACATCTGGTTGGATTGAACTAGCAGCTGCATTTAAATCCCAGTTCGCTTCTTCCATTTCACTCATCAACAACTTCACAAAACTAGTAACAGATTTCCTCATTTGCTGAAGAAACAATACGAAACCTTTCGGACTTAATGATGATAAGGTGAGCTTCTCCAGAGGCGATAACGGTCCACTTGAGTTTAATCTTCTCTCAACCAACTTATTTTCTTTATTCGCTTCTTGGAGTTTTTCTTTTAGGAAAATGATTTCTGAATCTTTGAGCTTTTTCTGGCTATCTAATGTTTTTGTAGTTATTTCGTACATTTGTAAAAGATTTTTCTGTTCTTGGATTTCGGCTAGAAGTTGAGTGGTTTCAGGGGCTTTTTCGTTGTCATCCAGGTGTTTCTTGATGAATAGCTGTTTGAATTCAGATAACGTTTTTAGTTCAGATACCATGATCTGATCAGCTGACTGAATACCATCAGCATCATAAGGAGACTGGGCATATTGCAACTGAGCATATGCAGCTTTAACCGATGAGATAGTAGCAAACACTTTGGCAATAAACGCATCCATTGCAGCTTGGTTTCTAATCTTCTTATGATCAATGTCATGTTTGGTTTTTTCAGTTGACTTTGTTTTTCGAGTTTTGTCAAGAGTTGCAGCCCTGGTTGCAGCTCGAGTATGCAACACTTTAGCGAAAGTGCGGGCTAATCTGCTCTTGGTTGGGGCAAGAGCTGATTGATTAAGTGGTTGTTCCATCTGAAATGAATTATATAGCAATGATTATAATGGAAATGTGAATGATATAAGTGAGATTGGCAATGGTTGTGTAATGATTTACTATGTAATACGTATGAATCAATGATATTTCAAAGATAAAAAGGGGCAAATGGAGATTGATATAAAGACTACAACAATGATGATAAAGCACAAATGTTCTTTAGATTAGAGAAAAAGCAGTGTGCTTTAACTCTTTATATTGGGGCAATAGTACTAGTGTTTTAAAAACAGAAGAAACAAAAAGGGTGAAATTTAAATGTAAAAGAGAGAATGAATAAAGAGAGGTCGATTATATTAAAGAAGGTGGATCTTGATCTAAAGATGAAGGCAAATTTTTGTTTTTATTTTATAGAAAGGAATGACAAGAAAGATGGTAAATAAATGTGACCCACAACCTAAAGAATAAGTGATGGAATGATCAGAAAATTTATTTTTCAAGATCTACTGTCCCTATTATATATAGGACCTAGTTTATCAGTGCCACAAATTTTAAAAGTAATTTTCTATCTCATGTGGCCACAAATGTTTAAAGTAAATTTTTCTTCGCATGTCCTTACCGTTTGATTATAGAGGTGAAATATATCTCGTTATACAAATTGCGACTTCCCTAAGTTAATTCACCTCAAATTGAAGTCTATCTGATGACCTAATTCATCTGCAATAGACAATCAATGAGAAAGCACACAATTTAAAGGCCTGTGTTATTAGATCAATATATTGTAAAGAGGTGGGGGTACGATAAGACTTTTTTTTCCTTTATATATTTTGAATAATAGATTTACTCTTACCTAAAAATGTCTTTATTAATCATTCGATTCTTAAAGCACAATTTACAGTCCTGTGTTATAAGATCAAATTATAGTAAAAGGTGTTGTTACGATAACTTTTTTCTTTATAATTTAGAAAATATAACTTACCTAAAAATGTCTTTCATTATCATTCATTTAAGTACAATGGTTAATACAATTTAAAGATTAATGTTTTATAGATGCTTCACAATATATGATCGAACGACATTGTGTATTTTTCTATACCTAAGTTCTTTGCTTTTCCTTCTATGTATGTCACATCTTTCGATCAAAGTACATTGCAAATTCGATTGTGAAGAAACATACAATTCGTTAAAGTCAATAATCGTGAATTCTTATATTTCAATATCATGTATGTATTATGATGCAACGATACATGCATGATTTTTCAAAGCGTCATGATATGGTAAGCACGTGCGGGTTGTTTTAAAATTTCTCAACGATCTTGTAGGACTCGGAAAGCTCATTCAATATATTTTCTTGCACTTTTTTAAAATCTTTTAAAGGTCAATGTTTTTCCATCCCTTGCAATGGAAAACCTTTTGACAAACGTTGCACATTGAGGATAAATTTCATCCGCTAAATAGTAACATTTTTCGCATGTTTTTCCATTTATTACAAATGGAGCTTGCGGAGCAATATCGTCAATAAAGTCGTCAAATAAGTTTGAAGTATATAGAACATTTAGGTCATTATTTGGCTCCACAACACTAATATATGAATGTCAAGTTCACAAATATTATGATGAAACAACTTCAAGCATTAGAGTCGGGTATTTATGATTGCGCCATTTATATTGCCACTATGATGCCTTTAGACATTTTACCCATTCTCAATGCATACATTCCGAGAGTCCATGTTTTTCTTCGTGTAATGCATGTATATGTTGGATGTCACTAAAAGCGTGTGTAATACTCCTCTAAGTATAAAGTATATATGCATTCACTGAAGTGTTGTGAACAATCACCTGAAGTGTTTTAAACAATCACGTGAACAATGTTCACTAATTTACAAGTACTCTTCAAATGCATCAGGTATTGTGTCGTATGTCAATTGGTGTATGGCCACCGCGAATTTCATGAGAGTACTAATACTTAAACGATGATCTATGTTTAAAAAAAGGAAGTATTCGGGAAGATGCCCAACATTGTAATTGGTGATATAATTGACTATTTGTTTAAAAGGTTTTGAACTCATACGATACCTTCGCCTAAATCACTCTTCGGATATTTAGGTGGATTGTTTTTGTCGCCAAAATAATAATCTAAAAGCCGATTCTGTAACGTCTCATCGTAGTCCATGTGTAAGGCCCCGAACTCTCGGCTTGATGATTATCCACAACTTGAATTTTTTTTATAAGCTTAAAAAACCTCGTATAATTCTTCGGGTCATCTTGAAAATAAGCATCATAATGATCATAGTTGAGATCTATAACTTTTTTGTAATGTAATAAAGAGAAGTGTTGTTGAGAATTGCAAGTTAAAGTGCGTTAAAAACTAGTAATTTAAAAATTACTTATAAGATTTAAAAAAAAAACTGAGTAAACGAGGTGTTTTTTTTTGTAAAAGGAGATATATATTACCATAAGAGATGTTTACAAATTACAAAGGATTTGGACAGGACCCCAAACCTTTATACAAAGATGAGAAATACAGCTTACAACAGAACTATCAGATACCTACTAAATCTGATAACACACTAACCAACATCTCTGATAGCAGAGCTTTTAAGCAGAGCCAGTGTAGCAACTGCATACTCTTCCTCTAGTTTTAGCATACAAGTCAGTGTAACTAATGCTAAACACTAGGCAACCATGGAGAAACCCTCAATACTAGCTACATTACTCTCTACAAACACCCTACCTTTGCCAACAGGATCCCTTCTTTTTGGTAAAGAGGCTCTTATAGAGGGCATCACTAGCACTGAGGTAAAACTCTTGTTCTGACTAAGATCCATCCCCAGGAGCTATAATCACTACTTGGTTAGGAGTTGCTTAGGGAAACAATCCCACTTAGCTACATTTCCTTCATTGTTGCCCAATAGATTGGACCGACAAATCAGGCATCACTAAGTTGGCCTACTGCCAATGTAAGAAACCCACCTTATGACAAAGAGGAGAAGCCTTTAACTCTATGTTTACACAGCACACTGACCAATCTCCCTCATTGATCAACAAGATTAAAACAGGAGAAAGGTTCTCTTTGTCAAGATATAGGGCCCTCTGCAGGTTTCTAGAAAGCTACTACTCTTGATATCCATCCATATCCAGCATTTCCTTTACACATTTGTAGCAGACCAGACTAGAAACCTCAACCTGGTAGCTCCATTTTAACACTAGAGAACCAACATACCAATCTAGTTAATAAAAACAAGCCTAACATTCAAATCCAAACACCCCTTTAAGCAGCTCAACAAACAGGAACCAGCTTATCTTTTTCCCATTTTAAACCCCAAGCACTAGCCACTTTACTGACATTAGATGAATTCTTGACTTTGAGGCTTTTCAACATATCTCTAACATTATCTTCAATACAACCAATTACTTCTTTTGAAGATCTTGCAGAATTTTGAAAATTTCTTTTGTTTCTTTCACTCCAGATATGATATACAGCAAATGATATTATGAGCCTGTTAATTATAGGTTTGATTTTGTTTCCAAGAGTTAATGTTGAGAGCTTTTCCACCAAACTATGCAAATCATAAGTCTTCCAATCTAAAAAACTTTTTGCATGTTGCATTCAAAGAAAAGGTGCTTATGACTATCAGCAACCATTTTGCATAATGAGCATTTAAGAGGGTCTCCCTTATGTCATGCCATCATCCTGTCTTGAGTTAATAGCTTACCTTGAATTGTCATCCAGAGAATAAAAGCTTGTTTAGGATTACATTGTGAAAACCGAACAATCTTACTCCACTTCACTTTAGGCCAATTCTCCTTAAGACTCAACCAACTATCCTTTGTGGAAAATTTTACTTCTTTATTATCAGCATTGATCCAACAAATAGAGTCATCTTTATTCATGTAAACGAGGTGTTTGTTTTAAAAAAAACAAGTATAATTTTAAATGTAATTGCTACCTTTTTTCACACACAAAAGCATCAATTGGAAATGAATAAAAGAAAAAAAAATTATGCATAACACGGCTGGCCAATACACGCAAGGACCTAGAGGGGTCTCAGAAGCGTGTGCAATAAGTGCCGTCGCACAGGGCCTCCACTTAGAAGAGGCCACATTTTTATTAGCTTTGCGTATAAATACATATAATATTAAGCATATATGAGTCATATAATTCAAGTTTATATGCAATTTCTTTGTTGGTTACAAGTGTAATAAGGCCTATTTGTTATTATTTCCTAGGGCCATCGAATACCATGAGACGGCCCTGCGAGGACCGTATGGTTCGCTCATGCCTAGGTAAAAACGCAAGTTGTCCCGCCCCGTACTGTGAGCTCTTAACGTGTTCAACTAATTTCCTATATCGATAATATATGTCTCGCCTTTATTTCATGAACTATCGAATAAACCTAAAGTGTTTCTTTGACTCTTTTTTAAAAGAAGTAGACTACGTTGGAGGTTGGGTTGGCCAAGGCCCACCCAAACCTTTTGCAAGAAGTATATTTATGTGGGAGTTTTGTCTCACGTTAATTAAATTTGATTATAAGTAACAAAGTTTGGCCCACCTTATTCTTTTTCGTGATAATTATTGTTACTAATAATGTCTTTTAACGTTATACAATGCATTACTTTCTCATAGTGTCATATTTGCTTATAGTAGTTACTTTAGCTCATATATAATGTATATATCTATGTGCATCAAATTGTTAGTTTAAAGTAGCAAGGTTAACAATTAGCCATATACATAAAATTAATCATAATTTTCTGGATTTTCAGTATCATTTTAAGTCTTTTTCTACATTTATTTATGTGTAACATGTTTTTGGCCCACTCTAAAACTGAATTCCAGCTCCGTCACTGTAGACTGTTTATCAGTTATCATGATCATGCTTCTACCTTAAGTAGTCGGCATTCAAACGCATTCTGTAAATATCGTAAGGACATGTACCGCCTACCAATCGTGAGTC